>JAQMYF010000017.1:9586452-9602050 GCA_030014195.1 Neosilurus mollespiculum
TGAGAACCCGTTGATAGTGGGGCTTGAACCCCCGACCTTGGGATCAGTAATCCAGCACCTTACCACCAGGCCACCACGGCCACCACTGCCCCCACTTTGGGACATGTTATAGGAAAATAATCATCTTATGGGTGGTAGCATTTCACCACCCTTGATTGGTGTTGATTGTTTTCCAATAGCATTTTGTTCTTTATTCCTTGTTTATCTCAAATTCCTATTCATTCATTCATTTTCTGAACTGCTTAATCCTAATTAGGGTCACGTTAGGCACATCTCAGCTAACTCTGGGTGAAGGCAGGGCACACCATGGACAGTTTGACAGAGCGTTGCAGGGCCAACACACATACAACCATTTACACCTAGAGACATTTTGGAACAGCCAATTATTAGCATGTTTTTGCACTGTGAGAGGAAACCAGAGTACCCAGAGGAAACCCATGCAAAGCATGGGGAGAACATGCAAAAATCACACAGAAACGCCCCAGCCCGGGAATCGAAACCAGGACCTTCTTGTTGTTATTTGAAAAGATTCTTACATTAGCCAAAGTACCCGAGGCAACCTAATATGATTGTGATATGTATCATCTTAAAATCTGTTTAGGGATTCATTACAGGGGCAGCAATAGCTTAATGGCTAACAAACTGGGTTTGGGACCAAAATGTCACTAGTTCAACCACCAAAAAAATGTGTGGTTGTGGGAGGAGGCACTCAAAAATTTTAAAAATGTAAAAAATTTAAAAAAGTGAGTGAATGACCTGAATACGCCAGGAAACACTGAGTCATTGAATATGAAAGCTTTGGAATGTAAGCTTTAATATACAGACTATTGCACAGATTTATCAAGAATGGTCAGGAGTTCTGGTATTGCTTTGTGTTAAAGACCTTTGTGCTGAGACAAAAAGGTTTTTTATATTTCTAACAGCAGAAGGCAGCATTGTGCAGGTTGTGAGGAAAACAAGAAGTTGACCTTTTCTTGATTTTTTACACTATTGTCTATGATGATATGCACTAACTGTCAGCTTTTTAGGAACACCTGTACATGTGCTTTATTCATGTAATTATTTACTTCACCAAATCATGGGAGCAGGGCAATGTATCAAGCATCAAGATTTCCACTCACTATCAATGTAAACAAATGATTCTTGAAGTAAAATGGTTCAGCAAATGAGTGCGTGAATGAGTGAGAGTGAAATCTTGTATTAGTTTGTTATTTTTTTCTGTGTACTATATACTAAAACATCTATATGGAGTGTAGTTTACTTTTGCTTCTGTGTAGTATGTACTAAACTCTGAATGAGTAGGTTAAACAGACGCCATCAGCTACACAGTGCTTAGCTCGGCTCCAAGCACAGAGCTCACCTGCCCTGCCATTTTTCATAGTTAAAATATGTACATATAGACTGTAGAATATTGTTAGACTCTTAAAGAAGAGTCAGAGAAACGCTGTTACACAGCTGTTGGGTCTGCTTGTGGGATAAGAACGTAATACAAGAACATATTTAATCAAGTTGAGAAATAACAAGCAAATCATCAACATGAAACTCAAAGCTTCTAAGAAAATGGATGAAACATTATGAAAAAGTTATGCTCCACTGCTCTTATAGGGAGATATTTTTATTGTTACCAACATGCATATCATGCTGCTATATCGCTATTAGCTCAACAATAATTTACTCTCACAGTGTTCTTACAGCTCAATTGATACACAGTACACAATTCCATTGGTGGAATGAAACAACTTATCAAACAATATATTTTTAAAAGTATAATAATAATAATAATAATAATAATAATAATAATAATAATAATAGGGCGGCACGGTGGCGCAGTGGTTAGCATGTTCGCCTCACAGCAAGAAGGCCTGGTTTGATTCCTGGCCTCAAGTGTTCCTGTTGGGAGTTTGCTTGTGCTCCCCATGCTTACGGGGGTTTCCTCCAGGTGCTCTGGTTTCCTCCCATAGTCTAAAAGCATGCACAGTAGGCTAACTGGTGGTTCCAAATTGTCCCTAGGTGTGAGACTGAGTGTGATGGGTTGTATGTGTGTTGGCCCTGCAATGGTCTGGTGAGCTGTTCAGAGTGTACCCTGCCTTTGCTCAGAGTTGGCTGAGATGGGTGCTAGCCTCCATGTGACCCTAATAAGGATTAAGCGGCCTAGAAAATGAATGAATGAATGAATGAATTAATAATAATAATAATAATAATAATAATAATAATAATAATAATAATAATAATGCCTGTTATGAGATTATTGAGGACATTTCTGAACATTTGCAAATCTGTGTTTAGCTGTGTTTTAATCTGTGGTGAGCACTGTGATGGGAAGTGACCCTCCTGACAGCCAGACAATTCACAACTCTAGACAAAAATATTGCTACTTTTTAGTAGCAAAACACTGTATTCAACTGCTACAAACATTATAATATTTAAACCTAGTTGACTAGAAACAAAAATAGAAAAAATGCAAATTCTTATATCCCTAAGTGTCTAATTTCATATGAGCCATCAACCACAAGTGTGGAGTATGACGTCACAAATACATTTTTGGCTTCTGGTAAAAACAATTTAATTTGGTGGCCAAATTAGTCTGAAGTCACCTCTGCTCATATTTCTGCTCATATCATATTTGGTTGTTCAGCAAGTGCCGGACTAAACCCATTGTAAGAGATGAACATTTATATTTTCTTCTCCTAGTCACCTCAAACAGAAGGTGAAAAAAGCCCCATGTGTTTCAGGGTCAGTCACTATATTTAGATTGCACTTTTCCTTTTTTAATTCATGTTTTTGTCCGTTCTGACACACTTTTTTCACTTTGACCATTGCAAGTTAAAAGAAAAGTAAGTAAATAAATAAATAAATCAGCCTGGCCCAGTTTCAGATATTAAAGTCACTTTGACATTACTGGTAAATTGTATAAATTGTATAAAATACTGGCCTACAATTAAAAAGGCTCTTGGTATAAGCAGGCCTTGCATATGTATTGATTTATAAGAGAGTTTATGAATAAGAGAGTCATGGCATTTAAAGTGTGTTTAAAGATCATTCAAATGAGTTAAAATAAAGGTATTGTACATATGGAGCTTTAAACCATGTGCTATATTTGAGAAATTGCCTTTGATGTAATGCAACATTTTAAATTGCTGTGATTATGATGGACACCTCTGATTGTTTTAGATTTTCTGAAGCAGAATGACTTCATTTACATCTTTGATTTACTGTGATTTAAAAACCATCATGTACCAATAATATCGAGGGTTTAAAGCTCCACAGTGAGATGACAGAGAATAAAGTGCACTACACTATATTTTTTACATTATAGCATAATATAATTATCATTGCTGTTCCCAATGTCACTTAATCGTTGCATCTTTCTGTGTGTGTGTGTGTGTGTGTGTGTGTGTGTGTGTGTGTGATATAGTTTGCCCCACATCATAAGGATACACAGCTATCATAAGGATAGTTCTATTGTCAAGTTATTGGTACATACTGGATACTAGCCTTCCACCTAATATTTTAAAGAGTCTTCACTGCTCAAAGCTATAGACTATACCACTTATCTGCCAGAGTTGTGAGGAAAGCTTGGGTCAATCCCTGTTAACTTCAAGCAAGTGACCACTTCTGTATATCCTCAACAGTTCACCGTTCTATTTCAGCGCTATCACAGATAAACCAGGTCATTCACATTCACATTCAAACTTATGAATTTAACTTAAAGGGTTAACAGTTAACTGAAAGGGTATCTGTGTTGAGTTTGTATTGCTAGCTCTTTTACATGATCATGTATGACATCAGCGGTTCTGTCAGGCAATGTCAGTCCTTGTTTACTGTCAAGTACATGCGAGTGCTGCCACACTACTATTACTAGGCATGCATAGTGATATGCCTTCTTCATTGGTTGTTCCAGACCTGGTATTGACACGAACTATGCTTTGTCCTATTGAATGGGCTGCGTGCAGCAGGCACCAGTATAAGATAACACATTATCAACCACTGCTGAGCCAGTAAATGGCAGAGTGCAAACCATACAGCTGCAGAAATCATGGAAAACATAACATAACATCTGCTCAGGCCATACCCTGAAAACGTTTTCTTTTGAATGCAAATTATTAGTCTAATTAAGGTAAGGTAAGGTATAATTATGGCCGCTTGCTGCTTGTTTACTTGGACTGGACAAGCCGGCCCAACGTGTTCACTTTCGGGAAAAAATGGCTGTTCCGCATTGGTTCAGCCCCCACTAGTAATCCACGAGATATAATTGCCAAGTAAAGTGCTTTTTATGGTCATTTATGTTAAAATAAGCTTTGTGTCACCTAAATATATTACGCACAAATGATGCTGTAAGGATGACCAATACCGCTACTCTTTAATGAGTCTGTTTCGGGACTGTGGGAAGAAACTAGAGCACCCAGAGGAAACACATGCAGGTGCAGGCAGAGCATGAAAACTCCACACAGAAAGGAGATTTGAACCCCAAACCTTCTTCCTGAGAGATAACAGTGCTAACCACTGAGCCTCCAATCCATTATATACTAAACACTCCATTTTCCATTCTCAGGTCACTGGATTAAATTAATCAGGCCCTTAGAAACATACAGCTTCTTCCCTAAACTTGAAACTGTTCACAGCAACAGGATGTACAAATCCATTTAGCACTACCATTAATCTGTTTCTCTTTGGCAACAGCGACACTCAGGTTTCGCACATATTATTCACTCTTATTAAAGTCTTAGATTTTCAGTCTGCTAAGGTTTCTGTGTCCCGTACAGTATGTGAAAGATGTAGATGTAATCAGAGCATTTACTATTCTGCCTGATCTGTACTGCATATAGTGTTTGGAACATCCTGCAACAGTAAGTAATTATAATTGTTTACACTATGATATGACTTTTTTCCTTATGCCATAGTGCTATTGAATTTGCAAATTTGATTGTTCAGAATTTGTTGAATAATTATGTATACCAGTAGCTTTAAAGTAGTGCTGGCAGTAATTCATTTACTCTTGTGTGTTATTAATTTTATAGTTTTAAAACATTAAATCAGATCATGCTCTTTGTAGAATGTACTATGTCAATATGATAACAGTTTGTGTAAAGTGTTTTTAATTTAACATGTAGAAAAGATGTCTACAGTACAGTGTCAGTGCATTGTAATGCAAGTTTTCTTCCATGGAAAAGTCTTCAGGACAGAGGACCATTTATTTGGTCATAATCACCTTAAGAGACTGCTTCTGGGAGTCTAAAGGCCTTAACAGACATGCACACACACACACACACACACACACACACACACACACACACACCATAGAAAAATAGAAATGCCATATCTCTGTATTTACAACTCCATTAATTTGTGGCTTATTTGAAATAAAGTTTTGTTGTTGCTTGTTATTACTAGAATAAATATGCTTCAGTTATAAACCCTGAAATAGGATGGGCAGGAGGCGCTGTCATAAGCTTGGAACAGTTTTTGCTAATTGTGCCATAAACTATTTTTATAATGGAGCAATTAACATCAAGCAGAGACACAAGTGTGAGAATATGCAACTGTGAAAAGGAAGCAATAATAGATTTAACTCTTTAAATTCCTGGCTTGTTATTCTTTTTTCTTTCTTTTTTTAAAGTATATTATTCGGTGACTACAATGAATTATTCAGTAGCTACAACATAATTAAGGTCTTTTGAACATCATGCAGAACAAGAACATTAACACATCAAAGATGTTTACCTGTTTTTTCTTATGATTGTCTGCAGGTGGACTACATGTAGGAACATGGCTTTAAATATAATCTGAGAAATCATCTTGCTGATCATATCAAACATAAAGCCTGGTTAATATTCTGCAGAGCACCTGAGATTTAAATGCATAGGAGAAAAGCCTAGAAAGAAAAGGTCAAATATAAGAGGATAAACAAAGGCCTAGTGTCTTCTCAGGAGCTTCAGCTGTTTTTCTTAAGCTTCAGTGAAACTATGAGTAAGAGCAATATTTATAAGAATGTACTGTATACTGAGATTGGCCCAAAGTAGTGTTTAAAGCACAGACTGATGCTGATAACAGAGATCAGAGATTACTTGAAATGAAATCATAACCAGATATCTAAATAAACCTTTATCACAAAAACAACATCAGTAATGTTCATGACTCTGGATCAGCTAGCATAAAAGGGTTCCACAGAAGAGCACAACAACAAAGCAGAGTTTTGGAGTCCAGCATAATGAATTTAAAAACCATGATGGGGCAGTGGGTAGGGCTCTGGATTACTGATTGGAAGATCGGGGTTCATGCCCCAGTCCCACCACTCTGCCACTGTTGGGCCCTAACCCTCATCTGCACAGCTGTATAAAGGAAGCAAAATGTAAGACACTCTGGATAAGAGCATCTGCCTCTTAGCAAATGCCTAAAATGTAAATGTACCAACACTTCACTGGTCAGGTTTCACTATTATTGTGTTTACAGTAGCACAGTTTTCTGCATTTAAATGAGAAACTTAAGCTGATATTGTTAAGAATCAGACGTTATTTTTATTTTACGCAAAAACAGTCAGAGTCCAATTTCCATTCACACAACTGGAGAAATGAATGTTTCCTTTAACACAAACTTACTAGTCAGATAACGTGCAGTGCACATCTTGAGGGAAAACTTCAATCTTAATATTTCCAGGCATTTCATGCAAATGTTGTGGTATTTAGTACGACATTGTGACAGTGACAATGTGCACTTGCATTTACACAAACCTTGCACATATGAGTAAAACCCACTGATCCAGACAACCACTGGATGCTGATTGTGACTAAATGAGTCGCTCAACTTTGAGGCTAGCGAACAGCCATGTTATGGGCCCCAATAAGTAGCAGGACAGGCTTCTTGGGGCTTGGATTTTAAGCATATATACACATTGTTTCATAATGTATAGGGCTAGTACTCGTTTTCAAAGTGTTATTAGTTACATATAGGTTAACCGACCATATACAGTATATATAAAACTAAAATATATTATTTACTTATAAATGTTGAAAGTTAGTTTATAACCCGCTTAAAAGCTGCAGTTGTAAACAGCTTTACTGTGTATCATACATAAGACTGTAAACTTTTATTGTTTTATTACGTCTAGACAGAAAAGTGTGAAATAATTAGGGTGATTATTGGCAATTACTATTTTTTGACAGCATGAAATTATAATGATGACAATATCAACATGATTCCTGATAATGCAAATACCAATAAAACTGACTTAATAATAAAAAATAATAATTATAATTGACTGGAAGTTACTTACAGGCTTCATAAGATGGTGTGGAAAATCAAATAATGTTGGTGCAGCCCCCTCACAGAGCCTTGCTTTCTGCCCTGTTCTGTCAAACCAGCGTTCCTTGAAATGGTCGGAACACAGCCCTGCATGTTTTGATGGATAAAAGTCTTCCCATGTTCACTAACCACTTTTTTAATAGTTCTGGCTTACTGTGCGGAAACCTATTAATGGCAAGAAAATGGCTTGATTTTTCATGTCCTATGTATAAAAATGTAACATATATGTACATATATATGACATATATGTATAATTATGACTTAGCGTCATGCATGTGCACATCTATATATATGCCTTTATGTAAATAATTTAATATAAAAAAATCACATTTGCCTAATAACTGAATTACTTGGCCTAGGGACAGTATATTTTAATAAAGTAAATTATATAATTACAATAATGAGTATTATTGGCTATTTATTACCAGTAACAGGCTATATAAAAGGTATTTTGTTTTTTTTCACACGTGGGACATTACTGGACATTTTGGTATAAATACATTATAAATCCTATGAGCTATGAAATGTTTTTCCATTTCCAGTTCCTCTTCTGTATGTACAGTTAATTGCTGCACAAGACGGCATAATAAAATATAAGAATTTAGTGGGGGACCACAGCAGGCAATGTTTTGGGGCTCAGCAGCCCAGTTCAACATCCAGTGTTTATTTTTAGATTGGTGGTAAAACCTGATAATTCATTTAAGCTCAAATCCACAATGCTGTCTTCATGTGTGCTTTAATAGAAAATATTAGATATGTGGAAGATTTGAACTTCTGTGAAAATCAGTTAACATAATCATTAGCAAAATTTTATTAAATTTTAATTAGTGAAATAGAAAACGGACAGAATCTTAAATGGAAAGTTATCAAACATTAACGTACATTGTTTTAAATATTACTATCTCCAATGTACTTCAGAACAGATGCATTGTAAACACTGAACATTACACACTTTGCTTACACAGCTACATTGTTTACTCCACGTACAGTAGATTTATCCCTAATGAACAAACAAGTGGCCTTGCAGATCATGGTACCCTGTGATACACTGGCATCCTGTCTAGGAAGTATTCCTTTCTTCAAAATTTACCCAGATGGTTACTGAAGATTAATTAGTAAATTAGAATATCCTGTAACTATACAAACTAATAAAAACAAATAAAAAAAGCATTAATATTTTTAAAAACAATATAGCCATAAAAGAAACCTTTACACTATTCATTTGCTTAAGGATTTCTGGATTACTGATATGAACTGATACGAAGCCTCCACTGTTGAGATCTAGTGCAAGGCCTTTAAATCTCTATGCGCCAGGGGTGATGTAAAAGTGTACTCTGACTCCATTTTTTTATTTGTATCCTTTGTATTTTATTTTCCACATACAGATTATGACCTCTTATACAGTCCAACAAGACCAGGTGAATTTTGCATGACTTCCCAGCTAATGTCAAATCTAAAGTTTGTCCTAAATGTGTCTATGCAGTTATTATAGAGATATTATCCGAAGACAACACACATTGTAATTACACTGGACATGCTATCAGCAGGATTGTACAACCAGCTGTATGATTATGTGTGATTGTGGTGATAGATGTAAATAAATTGAACAATTTTACTGATTTTCTGCACGTACTAGAGCCACGTTATAGACTTTCAAGCCACGTGATCTAAAATGTGAACCTAATCATACTTTATGTAAAATACATCCTATATGAATATGCATTTAGAGTCACTCTCATCTTTTTTCATGATTAGCTTCTTATAATTATCCTGCTCCTGTGGTGAACTTCTAACTGCAACAGGGATTACAGAATACATCATCAATTCTGCTACAGGCATGGAACAAACAAAGCAAGGAAGTATTTAACTGTTTACATTTTTCTGTCATTTTCTTCTGCCCAGTTTGGATTAGATGGAATTTTTTTGGTTTGTAGATAAGGTAATAACATGGAAATTACAAATCAGAAATAGACGTGTGCACCAGAGACGATACCTGAGAGAGTAAATAAGCCATGGTGTCCGTTGTCATTTAGAAAAACTCTAGACAATTGTGTGTCTGTGAGCTCATGTATGAAAAAGAGGGTGGAAGGAGCAACTGTTCGAAAAGATAAAGAGGGTGGTTTCATATGCCCTGGAGGAAGTCAATATTAGCCTTCACTGTCTCTGCTTATTAGCTATTGTGAAATAGAGAACAACTGATTAATGGGTTCAAATTTGCTGTAAAGGAAAGAAAAAAATGGTGTAATCTAGCAAAAAATAAATTAACATCACACTTACATAATCTAACTGCTTTATCCACAACACAGAAGCAGAAGTGACTATCTTGCTGCATTTTCAGCCTCTTTGTGTCTGCGTGACTGGCATTCAAAGCTACAGTCGTTACATAAAACTTAAAAAGTGCAAAGAAACAGGAATCAATTGAGTGACTGGATGGCAAAGGGATGATAACAATTTGAATCAGTTACATAATGCAAGTCTGCGATGGCCTGGGGAGCTGTCCAGGGTGTACCCTGCCCTCGCCCAGAATCGGCTGAGATGGGTGCCAGCCTCCCCGCGACCCTAATTAGGATTAATCGGTTCAGAAAATGAATGAATGAATGATTGAATAAAGCAAGTTATTAAACCTGTAAGTTCAATCTTTTATCTATGCTTTCCTAGCCATATGCTTCAGGATCTTGATGGTTGCATGTAATATTACTAATAGTATAATAATATCCACTAATGGCTACAGAATGATTAATCTTTCACACCTCCAATTTCAATTAAAACTCTGGTATATTTTGAAACATACCAAGAATTGCGTGATTTCAGAGGAACTGGCCATTTCCCTGATCTAGCCTTTCACCCAGTACACACTAATGAGTTTCAAACAAGATATAGCAGATTATATGCAAATGTACAAAACTATTTCAATCAGCGTCACAGCTTGCATTGCTTTTGAGACACCATGGCCAGTGACTATGTAAATCTTACATGGCCATAAAGGTGGGAAATGGAGAAATATTTCTATCACTGTTTAGCAGTTATAAGATTTTAAATCTTCCAAAGCTGTAGCTGTAAAAATATTTTAAAATCTAACATCTTAAACTAAACAATAAAACCATAAATGGCATACCATAATTGCTCTAAACTAAATGATTAAATAACAATTGTGTGTTGTTATGGCCTAACACAAAGAAGACTTATTCTCTATATTTAATTATTTTATATAACTGCAAGTCCACAAGTGTTTTAATTCCTCTTACACTACAGTCATTTTCCAACACTAACACCCCACTATCTCACTTTTCTTTTGATAATATGGAATGTTCACTATACAAATCCCTTTTTTGGGGATGTTACTATAGAAGTGATGAAGTATGAGAATGAATACATTCATATAAACCTTGGGTTTGAATTATTGCTACCATAAGAGCAGCTGATATGCAAAGAAAATCAGCACCCCCTAAGGATTCAGCAGCACCATGTTATAATTAACAGTTATATGCTGAAGGTGAGATGGAAGTCACTGAATAGTCACTGAATTCTCTTCAATTCATTGACATCCACTGAGTCTATGGTGGATAATTGTTTTAGTAGATACTCCATGGAAACATAAAAAGCAAATTAAATCAAGACATTTATAGTTTATTTGACATATTTTTTACTATGACAGGCAGGTCAGTTGGGCTCAGTGTGCTGAGAGCAGAGATAAGCTGCATAGATAATGGGGTCATTTAAAACTCATTGAATGTTTTAGCATATACTACACGGCAAGGTAAAGAAAAGCAAACTAAATAAAAAAAAATTCCACTGAATTCTACCTGTTTTAACCATGACAAAGGCAGGTCAGGTAAGCTCCATGAATAGAGCTAAGCACTGTGTAGCTAATGGCGTCATTCATTTCAGTCAGATTTGTAGTATATACTACATGGAAATGTAAGTAAACCATATACAATAACTCATTCAAAGTTTTAATATATACTATGCAAAAACACTAGAAAAGCAAACAAATACAAGATTTTTAATATTTATGTCCACATTTTTAAAGCATGACAATGATGATGCTGCCTGCTCCAAGTGGCCGAGAAAAACTCTGAGTGTCTGTTGTTTTGGTCTTATCACACATAAGTGAAAACATGTTAACAGAGGTTTTAAATGACTGAAACATGTATTTTTGTGCTCTCAACCTCTTATCAAGTACTTTGCATAATTATTTTCCTTTTTAAATCAAACATAACGATAGTGAACAGCACTTATACCCATAAACACTCTTCACACCATCTTATAAGTCTTAAAACAAATGTCAGCATGTTTGTACTGTTGGCATGTATATAATTACAATGACATTAGCAGCAATCAGTCTCCCACAGGCCCCAGGCAAGGCGGTCAGAGAGAAGCATCTGCCGCTTCCTAAAGCAAGTAGAAGAGAACGACAAATGCAAATGAACAATAGCGCAGATGTTCAGTTGGCGGAGCTCTCAGAGGCGTAAGTGAGTAAATGATTCTATGCTCCTACAGCGAACTGTGCTTGAATCTGATGATGCAACTTATAAAGCATGTGCTTTTCTTCTATAGCTTTGTAAATCCGATCAGCCTCATCACTCATGATAGATGTGCGTACTAATGCCAATGTACTAGAAAAGTCAAATAATGCACTAATTGGTACAACAGCAATTTAAGAAAGCCAGTGATATTTTTTTTGCCATTAAAAGGAAAATCCCTGTATTATGTAATCAGAATATTTTGTGACTGAAACAGAATGTGGTCATGTGAGAGTGAATCACAAGATATTGTGTGTTTCTGAGCACATGTCCCTAGTATGTGACCCAGTGTGGAAAAACAGTTACTTGCGTGAGAAACTACATGCAACTACATGTGAATATAAATTAGTCAGGTGAAGAAGTGACATTTTAAACATGAAACCAGATGTGCTGCATGTGAAAAATGTATATGATTTGCAAGATGCTTCTGCAAGATGCTTGCATCCCTGGTGATGCATTTACAGCAATCTGGTAGATGTCTTTATCCAAAGCAACTTACATTTTATCTCATTTATACACTTGAGCTGCTGAGGGTTAAGGGCCCAACAGTGGCAGCTTGATGGTATTGGGCTTGAACCTCCAATCTTCTGATAAGTAATCCAGAGTCTTAACAATCACTGTTTGAGCCACCACTGTGAAAATTAGCTGTGTTCTCTAGGTGGGATTGATGGCATATTTTGCTTCCCTTTCATCACAGAGACATTGTGGGTGTCTGTGTGCTTATGCAGAAGAGGGCATTAAATGAAGGATGTAAAAAAGCAACGTGTGAGAATACACAAAATATATAATAAATAAATAAATAAAAAGCACATGCATGGTGGCGTAAGGTATGTCTGTTGGGCTTTTACACACGAGCCTAGTGGCTCATCAAACTGTGCTTATCCCCGGTTTCTGTAGCGTGAAGCGACTAGAAGCTCAACTCCTCCTGGATGGGACGCTAGTCCATCACAAGTTACTATCCCAGTAGTTTTTACTGGTACCCCTTTATACTTCTTGGTGGACAGAGGCACACTTGTGGTTAAGACCTTGCCCAGGGGTCTTAGTATGGTGGTGGTCTAACAGGGATTCGAAGATTCCCTCCAGATCATGAGCCCAGCACACTAAGGGTGGCATAGAGGTTAGCAAATCCACCTTTCAGCAAGAAGGTCCTGGGTTCAAGCCCTGAACTGGGCGAGGGTGTTTTTGTGTGGGGTGCATGTTCTCCATGTGCTTGTGTGGGTTTCCTCTAGGTGCTCCATTTCCTCCCACAGTCCAAAGACATTCACCCCTAATCAAGGAAAAAGCAGTTTGGAAATGAAATGAATAGAAGGCATATGCCTTACTTATGAAAAGGTAAGATGTACAGATCACATTTCTTGTGTAAAATTCATTAGTTCATTCATTCATCTTCTGATCCACCTAATCCTAATTAGGGTTGTGGAGAGGCTGGAGCCCAACTCAGCCGACTCCGGACAAGGGCAAGAGTACACCCTGAAGAGCTCACCAGGCCATCGCAGGGCAGAAACATGCTGACAGCAACCCAGTGGCCTACTCTTTATAAATGACAGCAATGGTTCTTTTACATGCCTCTCACCACAGACAGTGAGAGACATGGCTGGCCTTTGATTACCCAGTTAGCTTGCATTGTGGGGGTGGTTTGGGGTTGTACAACTTGGTGATAGTGGGGCTTGAACCCCCGACCTTTGGATCAGTAAGCCAGCACTCTCCCACCAGGCCACCACTGTCCATTTTTGTGCAAAATGACATGAAAACTTAAAATACATTTTATTGTGAACATAGGAACTAATATGTCTATTTTTATTCACATTTAAAGTACAAAGAAAATGGATGCCAAGGAAATAATTTACTCCTAATAGCCTGTAAAAGATGTATCTTTAATATTGCAGAGGTGAATAGGGTTGTGTGTTGTGGCAAGACATGATGAGCCTTACATTCAGCAGTCACTGAGTTGTTGTAGTGATCAACAAGCTATAATTAACGATTGAGTGAATCAAGGACAGACAAGCAGAACTATTTAAATGAAGTGGATGTGCTTAAAGCATTTTTTACCTGTTTCACTACCGGAGGAAAATAACAGATCAAGCTACACTTTACAGGGACCTACCATTGATGCATTACAGTAAAATATATTTTGTAGCTTTAGTTTGACTTTTAAAAGTTATTTAAGATATAGAATAAGAAGTAATCTTTGATGATACATTTATTTTGTTCATAACCTGGATGACAAAAAGGAGCCTTTTTCAGACAATGCTGGACTTAATCACACCATAGTATTCATCATAATGTCATATAATTTTATCTGATTTACCACATGAACACAGTGTTATGCGACCTCATCCACAGCAAATCACATCAAATGAGATGAAGAGATATGGCAGGACCCTTAAACACATCTTACTTTTCTTTCTGACTTTTTATTTATTTATTTATTTATCAAGTACAATGAATATAAGTGCTCACATCCCTGTTCAATTTGCAGGGTTTTGTGATATAAAAAAATGACACCAAGATAAATCATCTGGGATCTTTTTCCACCTTTTGTGATAGCTGTACTATTCATCCATTCATTATCTGTACTGCTTATCTGTCAGGGTCACAGGGAAGCTGGATCCAATCTCAGCTGACTTCAGGTGAGAGACAGGGTACCCTCTGAACAGATTTCCCGTCAATAGCAGGCACAAATAACCTTTCATACTCACAGTCACACCTTACAGTTCAGAGTTGACCTAATGTGGGAGGAAACCAGAGTACTTTAAGGAAACCAGACTTGTTTTCTTATGAATGCAAATTCCACACAGAAATTGAAGCCCAGCCACCGTACCGAGTTATATTAATGGGTTAATTGAATTCTATAAGAAGTACCACTTGTAGGTTCAACAGGAGAAGAAGTCCTTCAGTCCTGTGCCTGTCAATTAAAACTGTTTAGACCCAAATAATTTTTGTACGCATGATTTAAACGTTGGAAATGATGATACAATATAGTATTTACTGTGTGTTTTTTTTCATTCTGTGATACTCCTTTCAATAATGAAAGAGCAGTAGTTGAATGTTGAAAGAGTTAATTCAGTAATGTACTCATTTACACATAGTAAATAAGCATCATACTATTGTAGACTATAATGCAACATCAAATACAAGAAGTAAGCTACAGCCTACTGTACATATTAATTCAATGCTTCATATGTAGGTCAATTTTTTTTATTTGTCATGTGCACAAAGTGTCAAGGACAAATGTACAGTAAACAAGTACATTGAAATGCTTGCTGTGAGGCTCATGTACTCTACTGCTGTGTGATGTGTGCAAGAGAGAAGATAAGGGGTAAGGAGGTGAAGAAATCGGGTGAAATTATGTTCAAATAAAAAAATATATGTGAATACGTGGCTCAGCAGTTAAGGCCCTGAAATGCAGATTTGAAGGCCAGGACTATGTATATGTATGTCTATGTATAAATATTTAAAACAATATGGTATCTATTTACTTTGATGCATGTGTTATTGGCTTTGTACTGACTAGCTTTAATCTAGAAGCCAAATTTTGAAAAATAAAAGTTTGCACTAAAAAACAAGGTGCCTAAGACTTTTGAACAGTACTGTAGTTCATTCAGTACATGGAGAAGTGGTTAAGTGCTATTATGTCGCCCTATCAAGCCAGTGATCGTTGTTATCTGCCTCTTGCAGACTTGATTACGCACAGACATGATGTACCTGTCTTAATACTTTTTTTTATTATTAATATGTTTATTAGACAAATATGGCACACAAAGGCTAAGAAGCAA
>JAQMYF010000017.1:9641069-9651116 GCA_030014195.1 Neosilurus mollespiculum
TATATATATATATATATATATATATATATATATATATATATATATATATATATATATATATATACATTTTTTTTTTACTTCTTTCTTCAATTTAATGATTTTTTTATTTATCAGTACACAGTGCAGGGTTTCAATTCAAATGAATTTGCAATTAATCTGATTGTTTTAACCAGTATTATGATACATTTAACAGTTTTTCCAACTACAGATTTCCAGTTTATTCCCATTAATTCTCATCAAAAGTTTAAAACTTACAGATTTTTAAAATGATTATAATATTTGCAACCATTATATCTAATTATTTATTATTTATTATATATCTTTATCTTATACAGGGAAGAATTCAAGTATAAACTGTGGGGTGCCAATATTTTAGCCCAATATTCTACAGGGGAGATGTACAGGTAAAGTGTACAACATTAGATTTGGTCAAAATGAGAAACTATGTTTATAAACATTTTAATTTCAAGGATGATAGTCTGTTAACATTCATTTGGATTATATTAAATATTGTGTGGAAAGAAAATAATGCAGTCTTTATGTTTAAGCTAAAAAAACAAAAACAAACAAAAAAAAAACACTCACTGTATGTTATTTCTTATTTGTTAGCTTTTGCCCATCATCAATATTTTTGTTATATGAATTAAACTAAAAGCAAAAATCTTTTATAAAAAATGTATAAAGTAATAAAGATTTTGTTCTTGTTAAGAGTTGCAGGACAATTTGTTTGCACTGATTGTCAATGTTATTTAAGCTAATACATTTCCAATTGTGATCAGTTTCCAGTGTATCTGGTCTGTATTTGTCTTGCACTAATTTAGGTGAAATGTTTATTTATCTTAATGTGGTTGGACTGTTTAGAGCATCAACGCTGTCAAGACGAGACTGCTGTTGCTTGGTCAGCCAATGTGACCTTTGTTGGGTTTGACTCTGTGACCTCTGGGGACATTTGCAGAAAAAAAGAGAGATTTAAAAGTGGTGTTGCTAGGTTACAGTGATAAAAGACAAGCAGGCTCCAGTACTTTCTAACTGCACAATTATTGCTTTTTTGAGATGATCATTTTCTGTTCCATTATATTTAAAAGTCTTATATACATATCCTTATTTTAGCTTAATTTTAGGCTTATTGATAAACCAATAAATGATTCCTTTAATCTCTTATTATTCTTTAATAAAACATTTTTATGCAGGTTTGAATTATTTAGTCCAAATAAGATTTTTTAAACAAGTGTTAATATGTAGTCTTAATAAATACACAATATTTAAAAAATGGTATTAATTTCATGGAAAACACTGTTTAATTACTGTAAATATCTAGGACTTTCTTAAAAATCAGTGTGCTGAAATAAATTCAGAAGATTTTAATGGTTGTACCAGTCTTGTAGCCATTTGAAGTTTTTTGATTGAAAGTTGACTATAATGTTTAAAAAAATTAAAGTCACACTTTATAAACATTCTGGTTGTGTAGATGCTGCGTGCTTCGCAGCCTCTTTCCCTTTAAGAGCAAGGACAAGAGGAGCATCAGTGGGGGAGGGGTATCGACTGGGGTGGAACAGTCCAGTAATGAGCACATTCTGAGCGTCATATGGCTTAAGACAATATAACATCCGTTTCTTTATATGTCTCTATAACCCCCCGCCCACAAAAAAACACGGGGGCGTTGAGGAGGGAGAAGGATCCCTCAGATGTTCTTATCTTTTTTGAATCACAGTCTTCCAGGGAAGGAGCTTCACCTCTACATCACAGCAGGAGCACAGAAAGAGAGAGAGAGAGAGAGAGAGAGAGAGAGAACGAAAGAGAAGCAGGAGCAACGGAGAAAATGCTGTGACAGATAGGTCTTGATAGGTGCATGTCTGATAAAATGCTGCATTTTTGTATTTAAAGCATGATCTAGAACCGAGGCCTTCCTCTCTTCCATAGGTTCAGGCTGCTAATATACTGTTGCCATCACTGGTGCGGCACATTAGTGGTGGTGGTGGTGGTGGTGGTGAGTGGGGTGCGATGTAATGTCTGGTTGAGCATCTCAATGGTGCTGTTGCTGCTGTGTGGATCTGTGTGATTGTGGAAAAAAACAGGCCTTGTTTGCCTCCACGCAGGGAAAGCAGAGTGCCAATGTGAGCCTCTTCCCGGTGGGGCCGTGTGGAGAGAGACAGAGAAGTACACCATCTGCATGCCCATGGGAAGAAGCAGGCGTAATAAAGGCATCCATTACCACAGGCCCGGCACAAACAGCAAGGAGCTTTAACACTGGGAAAAGAGCCTGATTAGTTTGGTTGCATTCCTTTTTCCCCTTTTCCATTTTGCCTTGAAAATATCCTTTTGTCTCCCTGATTTGATTTGTGATACAGGGAGGAAAACTGCTTTAGCATTACTGTTTATCTCGGTCTTCCTCGCTCGTGCTTTCTCTAACATTCTGAGGATTTGCCAAAACCTGTTTCATGCATGTCCACTGGAGGCAGGTTTGACTTTGATGATGGGGGGTCGTACTGTGGAGGGTGGGAGCAGGGCAAGGCTCATGGCCGAGGGGTCTGTACAGGGCCCCAGGGCCAGGGGGAATACGCAGGGGCCTGGAGCCATGGATTTGAGGTTCTTGGAGTGTATACCTGGCCTAGTGGGAACAGTTATAAAGGAACCTGGGCACAGGGGAAGAGGCATGGCATCGGTGTGGAGACCAAAGGCAAGTGGGAATACAAGGGGGAGTGGACACAAGGATTCAAGGGCCGCTATGGGAGGCTGGAAAGCATCGGCAGTGGTGCTCGTTATGAAGGGACCTGGAGTAATGGCTTACAGGATGGTTATGGGTCTGAAACATACTCTGATGGAGGTGAGAAAAATTACTTTTACTCTTATTTCTTGCTTCTCTAACACAAAGTTGTTTCAGATTTTTTTAAAACTCATACTCATGTGTATGTTTCTAGGTGTGTCATTTTTAGATGACTGCACGCTGAGTAAGCGAGTGGGTGGGTGGGGGTGATTGTGTGTGTGTGTGTGTGTGTGTTGGTGTGTATGTGTTTAAAATGTATTAAAAATATGCTTTTGCCAATTATGTAACATTGCAGTCTGAATGGTTATGTGATTGTATATGACCTAATGGACCGAATGCACATTTTGAAATCCAGCGTATTAACATCTATTTAGGAGAGCACAAATGATAGTGTCTGATGCTTCAAGTGGTCTATCACCACTCCACCATTTCATCCCATTTCTCCAGCACAATCCACACCACACACGCCTCTGTACAGTCAATCACCATGGAAACCAAAAGGCAGCAGGTCATTGGGTCACCAGAGACTCCAGTGTTCTGAAATCTGATTGGACAAGCTGCCTTTTTTCGTGATTCACTCCCTCGTGGGCCTCAACTTCCGTTTATATGTGGATGCGGAAAATAGTAACTACATTTAGGATTGCATTAGGGCAGACATGGGATATAAAAATGTACTCCCTACACATACATGACAGTTAATCTATTCAATCTATTACATTTTTGATGTTGCTGTGTGGGTTTATTTAACTACACTACATTTCATGACAGGATCAATATGAACAATACATTATTGTGTGAGATGGCAGTTTACTGCCTATCAGAAAAAAATATTACATTTATGTATTTATTGTTTACTTTTATGGATTACTAGAAATCATTGTGAGTATATCAGATTATTATCAATCAAACAATTAATCAATCATTACAACAAACAAATTAATAAATGTAACCTGCACCCTAATTAGGATTAAGCACTTCAGAAAATGAATGAGTGAATGAACCTGCTGATTTGAGTGTAAACGTTCTTCCAGTTCAGTACCTTGGACAGCTTCTAGTTTGACGCTGTTCCACATCCGGGTAGACAAAACAAGAATTCAGACATTTCATTGGCTGCCACAAAGCACTTACTTATCCATTATTTAAATAAAAAAATCAATATGGAGAAATCCACACTATTGATTTGTAAGCTTCCTGAATTTGTCTTGTTCTAGTCCCTCATCTGTGAACTAGAAATGTTCTATACAAATTAGCTGCTTTAGATTGTCTTTACATTAAATGTCAATTTGTCATGTAATTATAATAAATGTAAACAAACCAAGGCTATTTACTATGTTTATTAAAAGCTAATTTATTGGTAAGTAAAATAAGTTGTTGATATAATTAGCAATACCCCAAAAAAGTATTAAGTGCTGATTTTATTAAACGAGATACATAGTCTATTTCAAATTTTATTATCCATATTTAAATTTATTATTCAACAGCTACTGTTAATTAATATATAATTTCAAGCTTGTAAGGTTCTCGACTGGGCTTGTTCCAGATTCACTATGTGACTATATAAATAATATTAGTAGTAGATCGTAGATAGCTGCTTCAGAAAAACTGTAATTTTCATGTTTTTGAATTATTCATATTTTTTCATGTTTATTAGAAGCTAATACATTTTTCAGTATTAGAATAATTGCCAATCCAGAGAATGTATACATAACAGCTTATTTCCAAAAGCCAAATATGACATTTGCTAATTTAATATGAACATTTAAAAAAATTAAAAATAGAAAATAGAAAAATATTATTAAATGTGTGTTACTTGTTGTGAATTATTTTGTAATTTTACTGACTGCACTTATTTATAGATTTTTTTTCCCTCAACATAGAGAAATACACACCACTGATTCCTGAAGTTCATCATTCATGATTTTTGCATTGTTCCAACTTCTCAAATGTACATTTTAAATGTATTCAGTCATTAATTTGCCAAATTACTTAAACCTATAGAGTCACAGGGAGGCTGGAGCCTATCTAAGCTGACTCTGGGTAAAGGCAGTGTACACCCTGAATAGCTCACCATTCCTTCACAAAGCCAACACACTCACCACTATTCACAGTCACACTCAGACCTGGGGGCAATTTCAAATATCCTATTAGTCAACTGTGCAAAAACTTTACATAATTGTAAAAGTAAACCACCCAGTATGTGTATTTTATATTATGTTATATATAATACATTAAACATTAAACAAATTCATTTGTTATGGTGACTAACACTGCAATTAATGTTAATTCAATACACATCCCAAAATATATTATTCAGCATCTAAAAAATATGTATATATTTTTTAATTATTTTAACCTCCTCTCTGTACCTATATATTGAATATATATAAAAAAAAATCATTATGAATAAATCCAAACTATTGTTCATACGTTAAATGATTTAGTCTTTTCCCAGCTTCTCAGCTGACTGATTAAATCAATGATTGCTGCTTTAAACAATTGTCATTTTCTTTTATTATTATTATTATTATTAATAATAATAATAATAATAATAATTATTATTATTATTATTATTATTATTATTATTATTACTACTACTACTACTATTATTATTATTATTCTTATATCATTATTATATATTATATATATATTATATTTTATTATTATTATTATTATTATTACTATAATATGCGGGGCAGTGGTGGCCCAGTGGTAGGGTGCTGGATTACTGATCTGAAGGTCAGGGGTTCATGACCCACTGTCACCAGGTTGTCACTGCTGTCACTCCAGTGAAGCTAACTGGGTTATAAAAGGACAGACATGTCTCTCACTGTCTGTGGTGAGAGGCATGTAAAAGAACCCTTGCTGATGTTCGTAAATAGTAGGCTGCATCGCCGTCAGTGTGTTTCTGCCCTGTGATTGCCTGGCGAGCTGTCCAGGGTGTACTCTGTCCTCGCCCAGAGTCAGCTGAGATGGGTGCCAGCCTCCCCTCGACCCTAATTAGGATTCAGTGGTTCAGAAAATGAATGAATGAATGATTGATAATAATAATAATAATAATAATAATAATAATAATAAAACAATCAATGATTATAGATGTTTTGGAGAGTCTTATTCAATGTTAAATTAAGCTGTAACAATGATGGACGATTCAAGAGAAAATAGAAATTATACTTGAATTTTTCTGTAAGTTCAGTGAAACCTGAAGGAAAGACATTCATATGAACAAGGAACTTGGACTTGCTAGGTAGTGTATGATAATGATTTTTTTTTAAATACACAATTTTGATTTATTCCAATTTGAAAATGATCAGATTATGGTTTGTCAAAAAAAGTTAATTATTGTGCCATGCTGTGTGCATGGACATCTTTAAAAAAATAATTGAGTATACAGGTAAAATAAATAGTAAATATATTGTATTGTGGCTATTATTTGACTTACTGCATTATGTCTTTTGTGAAAGGTACTTACCAGGGTCAGTGGTTGAGTGGCATGCGACATGGCTATGGGGTGCGACAGAGTGTGCCTTATGGCATGGCCGCTGTCATCTTCTCCCCTCTGCGCACCTCCATAAACTCGCTTCGCTCTGAACACAGTGAAGGAGCTCCAACACCTGAAGATGGTTCTGCTGTGAGTGGGGTGGCTGGGAGTCCAGTGGGGCGAGGAGGCTTTGTGCTTTGTGCCCAAAGTGATGCTGACCGGCAACGGAAGAGGAAAGGGCGTTTCCGACAGTCCATCCTGAGTGGCCTGAAATTACGGCGTTCTGAGTCCAAGAGCTCCCTGGCCAGCCAGCTAAGCAAACAGAGTTCCTTCTGCAGTGAGGCAGGCATGAGCACAGTCAGCTCAGCTGCATCAGACATCAACTCTAATGTCAGCCTTGGGGATGGGGAGACAGGAGCTAGTGTAGATGCAACAGTCACTGAGACATATGTAGGGGAATGGAGGAATGACATGCGAACAGGTTGGGGGATCAGTCATCGCTCAGATGGGCTGCGCTACGAGGGTGAGTGGTTTGGGAATAAGCGGCATGGTTATGGCTGCACCACCTTCCCTGATGGAACAAAAGAGGAAGGCAAATACAAGCAGAATGCTCTGGTGAGTGGAAAGAGGAAGAACATAATACCACTGCGCACCAGCAAAATTCGTGAAAAAGTGGACCGCGCTGTTGAAGCCGCTGAGAAGGCAGCAGAAATTGCTAAACAGAAGGCAGAGATTGCATTATCAAGGTATGCATTCAGTGGATTCTAACACATTATACTTCATCTTTAACTTTTATCCAAGGATATATTAAGAGTTAACATGATGATTGTGGAAGGTCTGTAGTTTAACAAGTTTAAATCAAGAATAAATCACTTGTATTTTGTTAAATAAAGTGAAATATGGCACTTAATATAACCTTTTGAATGCCACTTGATGCAGAACGAGCCATGCTCGAGGAAAAGCTGAGGCAGCAGAGGGAGTTGCACAGAGGGCCCTTGAGGAGTGTCGTCTGGCCCGGATTATTGCCAAAGAACTCTCCCCTTCTTTTCATCATTATGGAAATGGTGCGTAAATAGAAAGGTTTCTTTAATACATTAAAGTATGTTCTGATATAACATTGTCTTACTTACAAAATTACATTGCCATCCATTAGGACTGGAATGCCAGAGACCAAAGCGTCAAGACAGAAAAGAGAAAGAGGTGGAAATAATTTCAACTGGGACAGATAGCCCAGAGCTCTGCACACCAGACACAACCCCTCCAGCCCAGACCCCAGACCTGAGTCCTGTCCTGAGCAACCCTCCATCACCTCCATGTACCCCACCATCACACCGAGCCAGGAGCACCTGCTTCATGCGTCAGAGTGCTGTGGATGAACATGGGGGGACAGAGATTCAGGTTCTGGTTGAAGGAAGAGGCATGGACAATGGAAGAGGTGGAGCACACAGTTGGACTGCAGATATGTATCCCAACCGACGTGGAAGCAAAGGAGATAGTAGTCGCTCTACCACACCATCCCTACTCGAGGAAGAGATCGGCCACATCAATGGGCATGATCAAAACTCTTCAACACATCACTCATGGGAAAATGGCTCTTCCAATCACAAGCCCACTGAGCACATCTCCTCAGACAAGGGATGGGATCACATGCCATCCAATCAAAAGTCCTGGAAGCATACATCCTCAAACCACAAATCCAGGGAATACACAGTCTCCAAGCATAGAGAATGGGAGCATATTGCATCAAATCACAACTCTACGGACCACAACTCTTCCAAGATCAAACCACAAGTGCACACATACTCCAATCACAAGGCCTCGGGTCATAACTTGTCCAATCACAAAACCCATGAGCATTCTTCCTTGAATCACAAGCCAAAGGAGTATATCTCCACACATGCAAAACCCCAAGAGCGTGTATCTTCTCACTACAACCCTAGAGAGCATGTAACTTCCTATCGCAAATCACACGAGCATGTCCACTCCAATCACACAACAAGCGAGACCTTTACCAATCATACAGCTGGTGAATCCAGTCTGATTGACTACCAGCCACCAGAACAAGGAGCAAAGAGCTCCAGTCTGGGGTGGACCGTTGAGAACTCTTCCCAGTGGGTCCCCTGCCACTCACAGCTGCCTGAGAAAGAAAAGGAAAAGCTAGATGACTACCGGGTGGAAATGAGGTTCCAGCCCCTTGATTCTGTTTCACAGCAGCACTTTGGCTCAGGCATGGAATGTCCAAGTCTCCAAGGGCACAATTTGCAGACACTACGTCAGCGGAATCATGAAGGAAAAGAGTGGAGTCTCGCAGCCAGAGAAGGATCCATGGACTCTGTACAGATGCTGGACAGCCTGAATGTCGGGGTGGATTTGGAAGAATGGCCGCTGCACAGGGACGTCACCCTTTCTCCCCCTTTATCATCCTCTCCAATCACTCTAGAAAATGACGGCGAGCATCTGAACCTGGTCAAATCAAACTCAGTAAGTATGGCTGTCTTAAAAAAAGAATTGAAACTGATAAAAGTAATATTCCTACTGTAAGCATGAATTTGCTATTATGGACTTGTATAGAAGTGAAAACGAGCACTTGTAACTGTACTATGCTGAATCATTATTGATAAGATCATTTTACTGATGTCAAATGAGTCATTGATAGTCAAATAATAACCTCTAGCTCATTGCAACTCTTTCTTTCACTTTCCACAGGGCTCCAGCTCTGTCCTGGTGGTCATGGTGATTTTACTCAACATTGGTGTAGCCATTTTATTTATTCATTTCTTTATTTAAACACAATGGCCTAGAGAATGTTATTAACAGCACTTACTACTATGAAAAAGTAAGATATGCACATGCTGCACACTTAGCATCACTTCTTTATGTAAGGAACCCAGAATTTGCATTAGTCAAGTCCATGTACACTGGAAAACACCATGTAAATTGTAAGTTTAGTTTGTGGTTCCATTAATGATATATTTCCATTATTACCCATTAGGATTATCTTTGCTTACTTTTTTTTTCGTTATTCATAATAAAGGCCCAGTAAAAGTATTCTTTAGGAATAAAAGTGTTGCACATATTTAGGTTTTGAAGATACAATATTGCCTGATATAATTTGTCATGTCTTTCCGCTCGTTAACAAAGTTATTTAATTTTCTTTCTGATTGCACATCTGGCCTGAATTTTTGTTTTTTGAACATTATGATTGTATAGCTTAGTGAGATGGTCTTGTGGTCTTATGTAGAAATATGTTCTAGCGCATGTGAGGTGGTCAAGTGCTCATGGCACTGATATGTAACTAGTCAGTCCAAGACTACACGCCCCCCTCAAATATCCCAGGGTACTGCCCTAAAGGAGCGCTGCAACCACTCATCAGTTCATCCATTGAAATACCTTACATATCCATACCCACACTCTGTAATTCAGAGGTAAAGGCTATCTTAAAGGGCTTCATCATGATACGTTCTCATCCTAATCCAAATTCTTCAGTGTGTAGTGAATGGGCTAACCCTGCAACGTTCTTCCTTCCTTCTCCAACATGAACCCCTTTAGTACCATCACTGAATGTCAGCACAATTCAGTCCATTGATTCCTTTGTTTTACTTCACACCAGACTACTACATATACTACTATGCCAAACATGTATCATACTTCCTGTATGACCTGAACCACAACAGAGGTACATAGATGGTTGACTATTCTGGCTCATGGTTTGTAAAGTTTGAGACTGTTACCTTTTGACCACTGCTTTCAGTATATGTGTGTGTGTGTGTGTGTGTGTGTGTGTGTGTGTGTGTGTGTGTGTGTG
>JAQMYF010000017.1:9651552-9672236 GCA_030014195.1 Neosilurus mollespiculum
TATATATAAAATTCTATATTATTGACAAGTTAGTATCTTTTAACTGTTTGCAAGATATCATTGATAATGCTGAGTGCCTTTTTTTAATTGAAGAAAAAAAATCATCCCAGCAAGCAGGCTTTGTACAAAGTGACGACATATACAGAAGTCACATAAGGAGGCATGGAACCATCTGTCTCTCTTTCTCTCTCTACTCACCTTTGAACTGAATGGGTTGGCTTTAGAACACTGAGCCCGTGGAAATTTTTACAGCATGTTTGTTGGCCTGTAATCTTCTGCTGTTATTCTGTGTGATTTTCTGCCTGTCTCTCTGTCCAGCAACTTTAGGTGACAATAGGGACTGAAAGCAGTGTAAAAAAAATGCCAGCTTGTTTCTCAGTGGGACCTGACTGAAATCATCTTAATTAATGAATGACAAAACTGCTACTGTATATTTTATACTACTCATCCAGTGACATCTTCATGTTGTGGAATCATTGCATGCCCAAGCATGCCCTTTCTTACGCAATGATTTATGAGATGTTTCCAAGTTATGTGGAAAAATTAATAAAATGTTTGAGGTTATGATATTCTCTGCAGTGATCTTTAAAAACAAAGATACAAGGTACAAGTAACACATATGGATGAAGTGAACAGAGTGTGTAGGTAGCACTGCTAGATGGCTTGCCCATTATATGGGACATCCCACAAAAACTGTTTTATTTTAAACTCCTGAGAGAAGTGTCTGATGCCAATCCGATAATGACATAATCTTAAGTGTTCTCTGTCTAAAATTCTGACTATTCGTCACTGTTAAAGAAAATTTCCATGAGGTCCCATTGCTCATATCTCACTTTATATACTAATTGAAAGAGTTTGCTGAGTTACCACTAGGAATATAGTTTCATTTCTATGTTAGTTAGTTATTGATGCAAACTATAGGGACAGGAGACAAATGAGAGGAGGCCACTACAAGCCACCAGAACAGTTTTAATGGCGCGTAGCATTAATTCTCTAAGTCTGTGGAACTGTATTGGAGTAATGAACACCACACTTAAAAATTATATATCCTCAGATGAAGGTGGTGTCAAACACATTACTCCAAAATCTCTCATATGTGATCATTGGGTTGAGACCAGTTGAAGACCAATTAGCATATGATTTACATAATTTGTATTTCGCCAACATTAAATCATATCCTGTGGATCAGGGTGGAGTCATTTGAGAAGAAACCACTGACAATGTTGTGCCAGTTCACACTGAAAAAGGACTAGTTTTTAGTTCATTTTATACAAATGAAAATGAAATAGTTCAACTCTGAACTAAGTTCACAGTTCCGAAAATGTTCCAAATGTTCATTTGATTGTTTTTATTTTTTAAATAAAATTATATATTTAAACTCAGTGCAGATGTCGCTGGCATCACAATTTGTTTTTATCAGTAGCATGTAGACACAATTTAAGTAAAAAGGTGAGTCTACAGTTGTTTGTTCATAAAGCTAATTCAAATCCCTAAATTCAACCGGTCAGGAAATTCAAACAATTCCGTTGATTTAATTGATGAATTGAATAAAAATATTGACTTGGGTTTCTTAACGTGTTCACATCAACACCTTTTTAAATTAAGTAATTCAGTATTTTCCTATAGGCCAAATCAAAAGACTTTCGTTAGAGCTCTTTACCCTATATGGAAGGAGGCTGGACCTCAGGTGGGTGGGTGGTGTTACATGGTTCTTCACACATGTGCACTTCACGATTTCTGTGGGACTTAAGGAACTCAGTGTAGGTACTTCCCTCTGGTAAGTAGTTGTAGTCTGCTGTAGTTACTAAGGTGTGGTTTAATGTATTCACCAGTTGGGCAAGGTTAAAGAACCAATTTCCGTTCTGTCTTCAAAAGATGAACCGGTACAGCTAGTACCAACCATGTTGGGCCATGTGTACTGAGTCATGTGTGGTGTGCCGCAAATAATATCTGTTTGTAGATCCACAGTTTAAATCCAGCAGTTTTCTCCCACAGTTGTTTGTTTTTCTTTGGAAAGGTTAGGCTGATCAATATTTCAATTGTTTTACATGGGTTTCTGATAGATTTGTGATATAAAGCCTGGTAGTTAGTATGTTATGTAGTTAGTATGTACTTCAAACACCAAAACAACAAGAGAACTCTGAGAGCGAAAAAATTACAGAACGTACACAGCACTCCCTTCTGGTCCTGTTGTAATACCACACTTCCAAAACATGGTCCAATCTTACAATGTTAAAGATTCCTTTAAAAAACATTCCTGTATACAGAATTTGAGCCGGATCATGTAATGGGGACTTTCTTGTCAAAAGCCCCACACCCCTGTTAGCAATTTCATGAAACTCCACATATAACTTTTACACTAGAAGTTCTCATAGAGTGCTGTGAGGGGCAGTTAACCCAAGTCTATACAGTCTGCTTGAACACGTTTTGTTTATCTCTCCAGGCCCGTTTATTCCTGCATGGCAACCAAAGTGGCTCTCCCAACCTTCTTATAATTGTGCCACGCATGTGCTACCACATAAATCAAGTCGCCCATGGAATTCTGGGAGGGCTACCGAACCCAACCAAATATTGGCCTTAGAATCCAGGTGGGAAAGCACAATTAGCGTTGCTGTTCCGCTCGCTTCACAGCAATAATCCTGCTAACAAACACACAAACTGAAGGTAACATAACCTCCTTGATGGGGGTAATTACACAAGCAAGAATTCAACCTGACTGACGTTTACCTCTTCAGTGATATTTTCAGAGCCACAGAGTTATACTAGCCATTTCATAACGGCAGATTCATGTTTGTAGCATTCAGTGTATGTGTGGCCGCTTTTTTGTTTATCTTAGTAACTGTTGGCCTAAACAACTTTGAAGTTGTTTATTTAAGTTTTTGATAAATTTGTGAGAACTAAAATAAAAAACTTCTTTAACTTCTTTTCTTCTTCTTCGTCTTCCTTCCAGTAATGGGTTCCACTTGTAGTACAACACTTGTAAAAGTGCAAAAGGCCCTCTCTTTAGTCTTTGTGTGGGTTGTGTGTTCTGAGCTACTGTAGAAACATGGCAGCACAAAATGGTAGCCTCGGTGGGAGAGGACCCATTTCCTATATAGATATGAAGGCTTCATACAAATGTATCTGTAGTTACAGGTTATTATACACTAATGAAAATGTAAAATGAAAACGCCCCCCCTAAATCCTACATGGTGCTTTAAATCGGAGAACCATGAATTTTGAGGGACCCTATATATAGGGTCCTATATATAGGTGATTTCCCATGAATGCCCCAAAGTATCTCATGGAAAATCAACGAGTTTATATGAAGTTCTGATGAACAATTAATTCCAGTGGTAATTTATTCATCCATCCATTCATTCATTGTGTATACCACTTATCTGTCAGGGTCACTCGGAAAGCTGGAGCCAGTCCTAGTTGATGCATGGTGACAGATGGAGTACACCCTGAACAGGTTGCCATTCTATTACATTGATATCAAGAAAATATTCACATTTACATTAGTGGACAAACATGCATGTTTTTGGACTGTCAAAGGAAATCAGAGTACCCAGAACTTCAGTTGGCCACGAAGTTCAAACCAGGAAACTGCGGTCTGTGATGTGACAGTGCTAACCACTGCTCCACCGTGCCACATATCCAGTGGGAATTTTAATTTTCCATAACTACTGACATGTGAAGGTATCATGTTCAGGCAGTTGTGTCCAGTGGAATATCCATGTTGTGTCAGTCATTAGTATGCATGCATCAGTAGACAAACTTGCTGAACACGAATCCTCAAAAATGTTAAGCCTTAAAATATTAGTGACCATAATAGTTCATAATAGTGACCATAGGGGTGGCATTGTAGCGAAGAGGTTAGCACATCCGCCAGAACTCAGCAGGTTATCTATGTGAAGTATGCATGTTCTCTCCATGCAAACTTTAATAACAGGGTTACTGGGTATTCTAGTTTCCTCCAACAATCCAAAGACATTCACATTAGGCTAACTGGCTGTTCCAAATTTCCCCAGATGTGAGCATGAGAGAGAATGGTTGTAAGTGTGAATGGAGTGATCCTGTGTTGGACTGGTGAGCTGTTTAAGGTGTACCCCCACCTTTGCCCAGAGCTGGCTGAGATATGCTCCAGCCTCCCTGCATTTAAGTGGTTCGGTATGATTAAATGAATAATACTGACCATTAACTCTATTATACAGTATTTGATTGGTTGTACAGTGCAAATAGTTGTTTCATTTAAAACTGAGAAATACAACACGTTACATCTACTTTTTTCATTCACGAAAGGTAACCCAATCATCATATATTTATGTATTCATCCATGTTCAGAAAATGCTTTAAAGTTACAGTAAACCCAGAACCTTTATAAAGTATAGGAGGAACAATCTGAATATACCCTGGGACACAAGGCAACACATACACACTTAAAAACAGTGGCATAGAAGGTCCTGTGTTTGAGTCCCATGCATGGCAAAGACATTTTTGTGTGGAGTTTGCATGTTTTCCCTGTGCTTCTCTTGGTTTTCTCCATGTACACTGGTTTCCTCCCACAATCCAAAGACATACACTTCAGGATAATTGGCTGTTTTAAATTGCCCCTAAATGTAAGTGTGAAAAATTGTGTGCATGCTGACCCTGAGATGGACTGACGAGCTGGTCAGGGTGTTCGACGCCTTTGGTCGATAGTTGGTTCAGATAGGTCCAGCCTCCCCGCGACCCTAGTAGAGGATTAAGCGGCTCAGTGAATGAATGAATGAACCGAATTAAGTTAAGCAAATTAAACCAGGGGTGGCACAGTGGTGTAGTGGTTAACCTGTCTGCCTCACAGCCAGAAGGTCCTGGGTTTGAGTCCTGCACGCGGGTGTTTCTGTGTGAAGTTCGCATGCTCTCCACATTCTTTCGTACTCCCCATTCTTGGGTCCTCCTCAGTCCAAAGACATGCACATTAGGCTAATTGACTGTCCCAGATTGCCATAGTTTTGTGTGTGTTGCCCAGTGATGGTCTGGCGAGGTGTTCAGGATGTACCCCGCCTCTGTCCAGTGTCGGCTGAGAAAGGGTCCAGCCTCCGCATGACCCTAGTAGTAGGATTATGCAGTTTGGCAAATAAGTGAGTGAGAGTGAGTAAAATTAAAACAGATATTATAGAATATTTTTACTGTGTTTGTTTTTCCAAGCTCGATGTTTTGGTGTATACACAGCTAGCAATTTATATTTTAACAACGTTGCTACAACGTTGGAATAACGTGGCTTTTACACTCCCAAAAGAGTTGTTAAAATGTTATAGAAAATATTTTCTATACATTTTTTTAAATTATATCAGAAGATTTGTGGGCATGTGTACTGTGTACTTTCCTTTTCAGTACCTGCGTGATATTGTGCATGAAAGTCATGTACATGTTCTCAATCGACATGAAGGTTAACCAAATGATGGCCTTTATGCAATATCGCAATAATGTTGCAAAAACATTATGTATTCGCTGGGTACTAAACTGAAAGAAGCAAAACAAACTAAAGCAAGATTTTTTTTATTCATTTTTCCATTTTTAAAATGTGACAATGATGATGAAACCACCTGCTCCAAGTGACCGTGACAAACAGTGAGTGTACGTTGTTTTGATTTAAGCATTATTCATTTGGAATAATGTCTTCTCATCCCCAGATAGCGACCAATCGGTTTGTACCATTCCCATGGAGTATATTCTAATAAAAGATAACATTTTGAAATATAAATGTTCAATCACACATTCTTAAATGTTAATATAAGTTAAGGACTGTGTGCATTCTACTTATTTGTTTTTCATTTAAAATATACGAACAAAATGTTCAAAACATTAAGAAAAAAATGCGTTGGTTCATGCTGAAAGATGCTGCAGAAACACCACAGTCCTTGTTTGTTTGGTTTTATTTTGATTTGGATTTTTAAAAATGTGATTTTGTGCTGTGAAACAAGTAGAAAGAATTAAAAACAAGTCTTAGTTTTAGTTTTGCTTCAAATAATAAACCTTAGTTCTGTTTTATTGTCACAGTAATTGTTTTATTGATTGTAATTTACTAATTAATGACAAAGACTAAAAGTATGTCTACATTTGTTACAACTGTATTTTCTTATAGTATTATTTAGTGTTTGTATAAGGAAGCTCATGGACTATCTATAAAGACTAGGCTATAACGACTATTCAAACATCTATCTGAGCATCCTTTTCTCTGACTGTAATCTGAACTAAATAACTTTTTTTTTAATCTAATGATTATATGGGAGCTATAATAAATGATCTATGTTTACAACATACAACTTTTTTTTTTTTTAATCTAATGATTATTTGGGAGCACCAACTATTTTATGTTTTTCTATTTACTTTGAGTTTCTCGCAACCAAAGTATTGGTTATTACAAGTGATTCTAATGACCAATTACACTGCTTGAATGTTTAACTAATCTGCTTTTGCAAGTCATGCCATCTTTATTATGATATATTATGTGTCTTCATTTTTAAAAATAAAATAGTAGAAACCGGCTTCTATGAGTTTTTAGCTGGGAACCCAAATCATTTTCAGTTGGTTAAATAACATGATTAGAATCCTATCACTTGGCACACACACACACACACACACACACACACACAGAGTGTACCAGTGAAACCATCATGGCCTGGGTTTTGGCAGCTAACAGGATGAGCTGGGTATTTAATCAGGATCTTCTAAAAACCATCCTGAATGAATACATCCTGGATGGGTGATCTACCCCTTAACCAAACCAGATATGGAAAGATTGTATTTATGCAGGTTCGGCTGAGATTTTTGCCCCCTCCTGCTGCTTTGAATCCGCCCATATTAAATTTGGGTGTCAGCCTTGTTCTGGTTGGAGGGAGGGGGACTGGTCATAGAGGTCCGATGCGTCACGTTTATTTGGGCCTTGTAGAGCCCAGCCGGCTGTGCGTCGTCCAACTACATGTTTGTTTTGGGTTTGTTTGGGTTTGTATTTTTTGGGGAGAACCGGAACCTCTTTATTTCCTTCTCTGTCTCGTGTGTTCTGGATCCAGCCGGATAATAAATAAGGTATGGAATCGGCGCGCGAGGAGGGAAAAAGCGCCGCTTTATGGCGTGTTACGACAGCATGCCTGGTGTCGGTTTTCCTTTAGCAGCCACCGTGGTGTAGCCAACCTACTGAAGTGCACAGAGCTAGGGATGGGTCTGAGTATTATGCTGCTTGGATGCCATTGTGCAGAGTGATCCCCCCCCCTCCCTTCGAGCTTCCTTTCCGCTTCTTTCGCTTCACGCATTCCTGGTTTTGTCCTTTTTTAAATTTTTTTTGCATGCATGCACAGTTTAGTGTTTGTTAGCCGTACCAGACGGTTAGAGCAAGGACATTAGCCAAGCTGGGATATTAAAAAAACCGAGCTGGTATCTAATGCTATCAGCAGCTAGCTAAAGTTGCTAAGGGGGAAAGAAAAAAAAAAATCTTAAAACGTTTCTTTGCATTAAATGCTTTCTAAAACACGTGCATATGGCTTGCTTTGCATGCATCGCATTTCCTTTTGTGCACAGGATGAAGATTATTATAAATTTGAACACCTTTTGCTTTTTTCCCCCCTGTCGGTTATAGCAAGCTAGCTTAAATTGGTATGGCATTCAGGGCAGTGTTTAGCCCTGCATCTGCATTTACATCAGTTACACACTATTTGTGATGATGTGATGTTTGTTTTTGGACGTGCATTTAAAAAAAAAAAAAAAAAAAAAACAAAAACATAGGCAGTGTTATGATTTTTTTTTTTTGTCTTCATCATATTACTATCTGTCAGCTGCAGAAATGTTTGATAAAGGTATGTTATCTTGAAATGCATCCTTGAAGAGTTAAATCACTTTCAAGTAAGCTGATGTTGTCTCTGTCTTGCAGGTTGACTGCTTGGTGAAAATTCTATTTAAACATTTTTTTTTTGTACGTATAATGTAACAAGAGTTGTTACTTACATTTGTCAACGACCTGACATATTGAGACATTTTAAATAACCAAGATACTGTGACAGTTGAAGCCATACATGTACAGTGGAAGGATGACCGAGGCATGGCAGCAGCAGCATGCAGTGGCCCCTCCTCCTGTTGCACATCCTCTCCTTCAAGGGGCCGAGAATCCCCTTGGTAGTGCCGTGTATGGGATCGTTCTTCCAGCAGACCCTGCTTTACAGCAGTCGCAACACGGTCAGCACGGCCAGCAGCACCCGGTGCCTGCTCAACAGCCGTCCCTGCAAGTTGGAAGTGAAGGCGGCCACAAATGTGGAGCGTGCGGCCATGATATATCTCACCTGGCTAACCCACATGAGCACCAGTGCATGGTGAGCCAGGACCGCTCTTTCCAGTGCACCCAGTGCATGAAGATTTTCAGTCAGGCCACTGATTTGTTGGAGCATCAGTGTGTACAGGTAGAGCAGAAACCGTTTGTTTGTGGCGTGTGCAAAATGGGATTCTCCCTTCTTACTTCTTTGGCGCAGCACCACAACGAGCATTCAAACGGTAACAACCCTATGAAATGCTCCATCTGTGAGAAAACCTACAGGCCAGATTCTTCCTCCTCAAACCCCCAGCAGCCGTCAACAGGCGAGACCTCCAGCAGTGGTGCAGCTATGGGTTCCTCTTCGTCCACTGCTTTTCAAAACTCTGACAGGGCCTACAAGTGTTCCGTGTGCTCGAAGGCTTTCCGGCACCTTTCTGAGCTCTCGCGGCATGAGCGAGTGCACACGGGTGAGAAGCCTTATAAATGCAACACCTGTGAGAAGAGCTTCAGCCAGGCATCTCACTTGGCGCACCACCAGCGTACTCATAGTGCTGATCGCCCTTACAAATGTGCTGTCTGCGATAAGACCTTCAAGCACCGCCAGCACCTTGTGCGCCACATGTACGCCCACTCCGGTGAGCACCTGTTCAAGTGCAACTTGTGTGAACTGCACTTCAAAGAATCGTCCGAGCTTCTGCACCATCAATGCCAGCCCGCAGGGGAACGACCCTTCCGTTGCACTACGTGTGGGAAGAGCTTCAAACGACCTTCGGACCTCCGCCAACACGAACGTACCCATTCTGAAGAGCGACCATTCCAATGTGAAGAGTGCCAGATGAGTTTTAAGCAGCAGTACGCCCTGGTGCGACACCGCCGCACTCACAAAAACCCAGCAGAACGTCCTTTCAAGTGCAATCAGTGCGACAAGGGCTTCCTGCAGCCGTCCCACCTTCTGTACCACCAGCATGTCCATGGGATCGAAAACTTGTTCAAGTGTGCCGCTTGCCAAAGGGGCTTCAGACAGTCTGGGGAGCTGCTCAGGCACAAGTGTGGGGAATCTGGCACAGGCTCTAATGCACCCGAGAAACCATACAAATGTGACGTGTGCGGCAAGGGCTATAAAAAGTCATCCACCCTCCAGCGACACCAGAATTCCCACTGCACAGAGAAGCCGCTCAAATGCTCCTTGTGTGGTCGCCGCTTTCAGTCATCGTCTGATTTCGTTCAGCATCACTGTGATCCCGCCCGTGAGAAACCAATGAAATGCTCGGACTGCGAGAGGCGCTTTAAATATTCGTCAGAGCTCCAGAGACATCGACGTGTCCATACAGGGGAGAAACCTTTCAAGTGCCCAACCTGTGACAAGGGATTCAAGCAGCGAGAGCATCTGGCCAAACATGGCATTGTCCATTCGCGAGAAGCCCAGTTTAAGTGTGTGTGGTGTGGGGAGTGTTTCGGGGAGCTGGGGGCTCTTCAGGAGCATACAGTTCAACACACTGCAGAAGGAGGGGGCTATCCAGTAGCCCCATGCATACAGTAGTGGCACTCCAGCAATGTTAGCCTCCCATATTGCCACGAATATATAGTGCTTGTTTGAGAAACTTGCTGGTGTTCTATACGTACTATAATTTATTGAGGTTCATTTCAAGACTTACAGCCTGTGATATGGCTTTTAACTCTCACTACCAGTATTTTCCAGCCAGGCTTTGAAAAAACAACATGGCAAAATATAGTAAAATGTCCAAAATTTATTTTAAAGTTTGTAGGATATACATTCAAAGATGACAACGAGCTCAAGATTTTTTTTAGCTTTTGTTTTTCCAATATTTGAAATTTCCAACATTCTGAAATTCACATACAGTGCTGTTGTAGGCAACGTATTTGACTAATTAAATGTTAACTATTTCAAGATAAATGAGCTTAACGCAAATCATTTTGTTAGGAACGGTTCCTAACACGAGAAAAGAAATTGGATTTCACTGGCTGGAATAATTATTGTGGCATGTGACAGACAGTGTTACTTTTTTTCCTTGTACAGTACATGTACAACCTCATGCTTTTTACCTGCCATAGTACTTGTGTATATATATAAATATATATATACTAAGACAAACTGTTCCTTATAGTAACTCTACCATATAAACTCCAATACCTAATCCATTATGTAACAGGGTATGTGTATGCATGAATAATTTTGAATCTCTGTTAGTATTTTATGTTGTAAACTGTAACTGGTGCTTATTTGTATGTTGTCCTCTAGGCAAAAGAACAATATTAGCTACTTGGAAGTGATGCAGTTGTATGTGATGAGCGTAAGTGGTTCATTCATCCCTCCAGTCATCATGACTGAAAAGACAGTTATCAGTAACACTAATACATTTGTACATTTTACAGTTTCGACTTCTACTGCCCGGTAACAGCACGTCCATCATAGCTATTTAAAAAAACAACGGCAAAAAAAACCCCCAAAACACCACCACCACCACCTCACACACACAAGATGGTGTTCCTACTTATTGACGCTCTAATATCTTCAGTACTATTCAGAAGTTGATGTTTTGTAATGATTTAGTAAAATAGTATCATTTAGTTGTCTGTATCTCCACCATACTGTAAACTATATGTCCATGATCATTCCTCTCTAAGGACACTTATTACTTTGGTACAATGGATATAGTGGGATTATGTTATATTTACTTTGAGACCTTTTCTTTTTTCCATTTATACATACCTTCTGAAAAGTGTTGGTAATGTCCCTAAAAGCATTAGGTTTTTTAATGTAAAAAAATGAGTCAATGAATCAGAAGCACCTTGATTGTATCAAGCAATGCGACAATGTTTATTAGCTGTAGTTAGGAAGAAATTGCACCTTAATCCACTACAAAAGCTGATCGTGACTGTTTTGTTGATGCCAGGACAGTCATGCAGACGAGGAGTAAACTCTAACAAAGTAGTAATTTTTAATGTTGAGGATTAACTATAATTTTTTTTTGTCCATTGATTGTTAGATTTATAATGGGTAATGAACTGAGGTAATTAATAAGGAATAGTGATGTAGCCTGCTCATCCTCAGTTTTAGTACTTATAAATAATTCTCTAGTTTTTGCTCACTCTAACGTTAATTTTAAGTGTTTTTAAAGGTGGTGAGGTGATTGAAGCCTGTAAATATCTCTACATGTAATTTGTCCTTTCTTTGCACTTGTATGTATTGTGACTTTAGGCTACATGGCATTACCCAATAAATGTTTGCAAATATTTATCTGTTTTTTTTTTTTTAATATTCATAATTTGCTGGTAGTCATGTAATAACAACTTTCCACCACAAGACTGTAGTGTATTTTTTTTCCCAGGCTTTTAATGTAATTAGACTTGTTATTAGGGGGCGGGAGTTGTTGCCTGGAAGTTTATTAAGTGCTTCCGGTGCTCCGAAAAGCAGCAGCTTCGGTTTAATACCCAATGGATTGTGATTTCATACACAAGTGCACTAAATATGGTGAGTAATCTCGGCTTCTGCACCCTACGCAGTGCACGATGTATCCAATAGGAAGTGGTTTAGGATTCCGGATTTGATTCTGCGGTTTGAAACAGAAGGGGTTTGTGGTTAGAGAGTGAGCTCGATAAGCGGTGCTGGGGATTTCTCCGCCCCCTCGGAGAAACACCGTTGGGAAAAATCTCAAGACGTTGTGTTGTTATTATTAATAATATTATCATTCTTTTTAATTAACAATATCCCGTGCGTTAAATTCGTAGCTGGCAAACCCGGTTTGAACCGTCGTTAGAAGAAGCCTCGCGACACGTCTCTGACGAAGCGAGCTAGCGTGTTAGCTAGCGTATGTTATTGGATTTCCAAATGCTAACTTAGCTAGTGACGGTTACCATGGTTATAATGATGTGGTTTAAATTTATCCGTTTACGCGTTGTTCTGTAGCAAATTTCAGACTAACTAGCATTGGGAGTAAGATTGTTTGTTTATTTCTTGCGTTAATTCGTTGTAGCTAGCGAAAACAATATCTGAGTGGTAGCGTCAATTTGACGTTAATGTTAGTAACTATAATTAATTTGAAAATAATTTAGCATCGTCTTAACTAGGTAAGATCATGTATTACACATAACCCGTGTGTAAAGGTTCACAGGGAGACTCTAGCTAGAAGTTAGATGCGTAGCAAGCTGCAAGCTTCACAGGTGACATGCTTGTTCATATACATGTCGTTTAGCGGATCCAGCTATTAATCACGCATCACTAAATCAGATCTGCACGCAGCCAGTTATGCGATCTTGGCGAAATTCCTCGTAGCCAGCATTCTTAAGCTGGCGCTGTGTCAGAAAGCGTGCAGGCTGCTTTCCGGCACACTCGGACACTCCTTATCGGGCTTGAACAGGAGGTCATGGTCCCCGCTGCATTGCGGCCCTGTTTCACCGGAGAGAACGGTCGTACATTGCTACAGTGAACCAGGCCTTGCCCAGAACTGCGAGAAGACAAGGCCGGTTTTGCGGTGTCGTGTTGGGAGTGCTGTGGTCGGTGGGGAACAGGCGGCTTCTTCATCGCCCATGCCCGCCATGCCTGGTCCGGCAGCCAGCAAAGCGCGGGTGTACGCTGATGTGAACACTCTGAAGAGCAAGGATTACTGGGACTATGAAGCACACGTGCCTAGCTGGAGGTACAAATCTTGACATTGCACTTATGTACCCGTTTGCTAGAAAGCATACCCACTCGGGAAGTCCTTGTTTTACACATATTTATTAGAGTGCTTTCTGTACACCCGATTAAAAACAACCAGCCCATTAAAAACAGCCCTTTCTGAGGTAAATGGGTGTCAAGGGAAAACACTAAAATGGGTACAACGTAAGATTCCCCAGGGTGATGGTTCTGGTCAGTCTTTGGTTTGCAAAACTGGCTCCACGAATCTCTAGGAGTCCGGGTATGGCGTAGGATTCTCCAGGGTAAGGGTTCTGGTCATCCATAGGGATCTGGGTACAGCATAGGGCTAGGGTTCTAATCAGGCTGACGTTCTAAAAATCGGGTCTGACAATCCCTACAGGTCTGGGTAGGACACTGGATTCTCCAGGGCTAGGGATTTAGTCAGGCCGTGGTTCTCAAAATCTGGTCCGGCATTCCCTACGGATTTGGGTACGGCACAGGATTCTCTGGTGCAAGCGTTCTGATCAGGCTTTGATTTTCAAAATGGGCTTCAAGAATCCACTGGGATCTGTCAGTGCATAAATTTGGAAAACACCACCATCATCAAAGTTATGTTTGTTGTAATGGTGCCAGACATCTATTAATTAATTAGAAATGTATGAGGGGAAGTTAAAAAATAAAATGTACCTGCCTTCAGTCAACAACAAAAATAATGGAGGAGAAAAAAATGTAAAATAGATCTGTTCTTTCATAAAGACTGTATAAACTATATACTTATTTTCTTGTATCTCATCTCACCACCTCTCCCAGCAACCAAGATGATTACCAGCTGGTCCGGAAACTTGGAAGAGGCAAATATAGCGAAGTGTTCGAAGCCATCAACATCAACAGCAATGACAGAGTCGTGGTGAAAATACTCAAGGTGAGATGTAGAGCTGTGAAAAATGGGCTTGGGTTTTGTTTTAATGATGCAATGAGATGTCTGTCAACTCTATCAACTACCAGGTAAGGAATAAAACACTCGTGGTTGTGCTGTTATCGGAAAATTAATCCACAACAAGGTGATGAGATGACACAAAGCAGGGTTACTGTTACCACCCTGTAGATGATTATTTACCTATAACAACATACAGTGTGTCATATTCCTTATGTTGCAAATGATTTTGCTAATTTAAATTCATTAATTAAATGTTTGTTGTGGAAAATTTATAATACTTTGTTGATTATGTTGATCTGCCAGAAATATTCCCTGTTTATGAATTATATAAATGCGTATTAGAAGGAGTGTGTTAGTATTAACCTGTGATTTGATTTGCAGCCACTTTTCTCAGAGATACTGACCAATCAGAATCAAGAATTTAACACTGTCGTGGCATGACTGTTGTTAGTCTGTACTACATGTGAACTCATGCGATGTGATTGGGTTGCAATCTCAGGCATTATAAGACATTATCCTGAGTGGAAAAAACTTAAATCGAAACGGTGGACACTCACAGCTTGTATCGGTCACTTGGAGTAAAAATATTTTTAAAACCAATAAAATTTTGCCTGAGTTTGTTTATCTTTATGCTTTTGCATAGTATTTACTAAAACATTTTTATGGAGTGCATGTAATATGTACTTAATTGTGAATAAGTAGCTCCACAGTGCTTAACTCTGCTTGAAGCGCAGAGCTCACCAGGCCTGCCTCTGTCATGGTTAAAATATGTAAACATAAACTGTAAAAATCCTAATGTGTTGACGTTATGTTTTCTGCAATTTCTGAGCTTATTTGTGCAGCACAGACAATAGGAAAAAATAATGAATTTGCATCACTAACTGGGTGGGAACAGCCAGTGCAGAAGGCAACATCTCGCTGTGCATTCCTAGCAGTAATAGTAGTGTGGCAGCACTCACACATACTTGACAAGGGGCAAGGACTGGCGTAGCCTGATGGAACCGTTGATGTCGTATGTGATCGTTTAAAAGAGATAATAATAATACAAATTTGCCACAGGTACCCTTTAAAGAAACTGTACACTTTAGAGACGCCATTATACCTGCTTGCACGTGTGCCTGCAGCTCATTTGTGTTTGTCATGATATTAAAAATGTGAGAAATATAGTTTTATTGTGCTTTTTTTGTGTGATGATGTTCCCATGTAATATATATTAAAAAAGATATGTGCCTCAGGTTCGGTGGATGTCACTGAATTTAATGGTTCCTGAGACGGACATGCACCTCACCTGGGACTCGATTATGCGGTTTTTACAGTGTTATACAGTTATTACAGTAAGCCTTCAACTCTAGATGTAATAGGAGGCATTATTTAATAACTATGCATTATCTAGCTACTTATGGTCTAATAATTTCTACCCACACTGTTTTATTACACAGTTCATCTTGTAATCTAAAAGCTTAATAGTTTTAAACAGTTTAAGGAATAAAGAATGTCTGTTTGATGTAAGTGCAAATTCATTTGAAACAAAACATTTCAAACCTACATTAATGCTCAAAAATAAGTATATGAATTGCTATAAGATGTGTCAAGGGGTGCATTTCTGAAGATCTGATCTATAGCAACACTATGAAAAGATTTAACTTGCAGCTTCTTTCTTACTTCTGTACTGTCCCTCTTGCAGCCTGTCAAGAAGAAAAAGATCAAGCGTGAGATCAAGATCCTGGAAAACTTAAGAGGAGGAACCAACATAATCCGCCTTGTGGACACAGTCAAGGATCCTGTGGTAGGTTCCGTCACAGCATTTTTCTAGCCAACTGCCAAGCCTGAGCATGGACCACTGTCAGCATATACAAACATCAAGATGAATAATTGATTAACTAAAGTGATCTGTACTTATTCCAGTCCAGAACACCAGCTCTTGTCTTTGAGTGCATCAATAACACAGATTTCAAGGTGCCATTTTATTTTTACTAAAAAGCGTTTACAAATTGACATTTTAGATGTATAAATGGTTTAATCAATGCCATGTTAAGAGTTTATGATTGACTTTACTGTTTGATCTAATTTTCTTACATTTTTTAATTCTTATTTATAGGATCTCTACCAGAGATTAACAGATTTTGATATTCGTTTTTACTTGTATGAACTTCTTAAGGTGAGACTATTATAACAGCTTTAAATCACCCTTTTCCAGCCCTGTCCAGATTCCCGCTCAATTTTGGTTTCTTTGCAGGCTCTTGATTACTCTCACAGCATGGGAATCATGCATCGAGATGTAAAGCCACATAACGTGATGATAGATCACCAAATGAGAAAGGTACCTTGTGCAGTGAATTTTCACACGGTTAACAGTAAGAATGTAGCAAAATCTTCAGTACAGGAGCTTCGCTCCAAAAACTCTCTTGCAAGTTAGCAGGCTGAAGAATTTTGTAATGTGAGTTGTACTGCGCTGTTATCGACCGTGCACGATATTGCAGAAAGATTTTTGGATTTGACAACAGTGATTTATATGGATTATTTTTAGGGATGCTTATAATTTGCAAATTGTCATTAAATTATGAAAAATTAACTTAATTGTTTATGCATCTGTTCTCTTGCCCTCTTTGGTAGTAAGTAACATGTTACTACTGACAGAAAGTGTCAGTAATGCATCTAAAAGCTACTGCCAAGAAGCACCAAAAGCAGAAGGGAGCATTACTACCTGGTGCTGGAACAGTAGATAAGATGCTACAGGAGAAACATACAAAGCCAATGTCTATCACAACTATGTACTGTCATTTCAGAGCGAAGCATCCAGCCACACAGTTTTTCTTGTTTGATTATTTCATTTAATTTATTTGTCATTGCCCATCTACTGTGCAGATCAATCAGAACTTGTTTTAAGCTGAATAGAATTAGCATACTAGCTTAAACCCAGATCATGCGTTCTGTAACTAAAAATACAATTCCACAACAAGGACAAATCGGCCAACTGCCAACCAGTGCTCACTAGCTTTCCCTCAAATTTAAGACTTTCCAGTTCAGCAAGAGAAAAGCTGATACTCCACTAGTCAGTACCTTATCCATTTTTTCACTGTCACTGTTCTGTCTCCTCTGAATGCCCACTCTTATCTGTCACTGAGCAGGCTGGTTTCCTTCAGGTGTTTTTTTTTTATTTGTTCGTGTCATTAGCAACTTTCGCTTCAGGTGGAATTCTACTTAGTGAAGAAATTTACACTAGAAGTGTCTTGCATGCTTGTTAAATCTGTAAGCAAGACCGGAGATGGGAGCATATTTTAATGTTTTGTATCAATTTTCTTAAACAAAAAACATAACTACACAGTTGGCATTCAGTTCTTTTATTCATACATTTTTGTGTCCTTTTGCAATGTGCCATACTGTATAACCTGGATGAATTTGTATTCCCTGTTTTTTTTAGTGTGTTAACAAGAGTTTTGTGTCCTTTTCAGATATGTGTGCTCACTTATGTATGTGTAATCGGCTGACAGATTCATGTTTGTGGGCACAGTTAATATTGTGATACCAAGCAAGTTAGCAGCCATAGCAGACGTGCTAAATGGGTTTCCTTCTCACTCAATATCAGCTATGTAAAGATAAAAGGGTGCAAAAGACCGACTTTAAAATAAGAGCATTCAGGGAGCTAAAACCTCCACCAAGCCCAGCAATCCCCCATATTAGCCTAAATTTTAAAAATCATCCTGCTAATAACATACACAATCCGAGTGTAAAACATAACCTCCTCAGCACAGGTCATAAATTTGCTCCACAAATTTACGTTTGATATGTTTCTGTATATTACATCTAAAACAACATCTATAGAGTCATTGACACGTATTCATTTCTTTCAGACCTGTTGTTACATTATTGCAGTTTTTAATGGAGCACAAACCTGCTGCTGTTGTTGTTTAGAAACAGACTCAGTGTATATTGCAAAATGTACACCTTGCTCTGACTTGTGGTGTAAGTTAGGCTTAAAGGTGGTGATATTTACTGTATCTGAGCCTGATGAAGTGCTATTACAGTATTGTTAGTGCAGCAGAAACACACAGCAGCTTTGGAACATCATATTATACATCAGACTATTTTCTCCTCAGTTGAACCAGGAATCATGTATGCACACACACACACACACACACACCCACACACACATATATATAAATTTACATACGTGTGTGTGTGTGTATATAAATCCTACACAATGTAGCTTTAAATAACACTGTGTGTGTGTTTTTGCATTTTAGTTGCGCCTGATAGACTGGGGTCTTGCTGAGTTCTATCATCCTGCACAAGAATATAATGTTAGGGTGGCCTCAAGATCATACAAGGGGCCAGAGCTGCTTGTTGACTATCAGGTATGTGTTTATACTCATTGCTGTATTTATTACACAATTATTGTGGTGTTTTAAATAATACCCTAAACACTTGGACATTTCCTGCTTTGCAGATGTATGATTACAGTTTAGACATGTGGAGTCTGGGCTGCATGCTGGCCAGTATGATTTTTCAGAAAGAGCCCTTTTTCCATGGCCAGGACAATTATGACCAGGTAGCTACGCAATGCTCACAGTATACATAGTAGAATCTAAATGCTAGCAATAAAAATAAATAATTAATAAAAACCAAGCTCTTTTCCCCCCACAGCTTGTTCGTATTGCTAAAGTCCTTGGGACTGAAGAACTTTACAGCTACCTTAATAAGTATCACATTGAACTGGACACACGTTTTAAAGACCTGCTTGGACAGTGAGTTCAAATCCAATTCTATAATGTGATGTAGGTTTAATTTTTAATTTGTATTTAAGAGGGCTTGCCATAATACCAACATTTATACTTGTACACCAATTGTCCATGATGTCACAATACAAGAATGTAGCCAAAAGCAGGAAAATGCATAGAGGTATTAGAAAAAAACCCAGATTTGCTAATGCTCAATTGAGATTTCATTTGAAAGCTCTTCATAAGTTATTATACCTTTTATATACACTGATCAGCCATAACATTAACATAGCAGAGAGTATTTACCAATTCCTTAGCCAGATTCAGACTTGAGACTGATGAATTAGGCATGGGGAACTCATAATATCAACCTTAATAACTAAATATATCAGGGCTTTGCTGATGTGAGACAATTTCCATGCACTATGAATTTCACAGTAGACTTTTTAATAGATGTTTCATTCTAGCCTATGGGCTGGGAGTGTACTACAAAATCAAAAGTTTGCGTGAAACAATTTTTTTATTATTTATTATTATGGTATATGGGAGAACATGTGTGCTGTTTGTATTGCTACCGTATGCAGTCAGCAAAGCCCTAACTTCACTGGACATCAGCATCCATATCGTACGAAAAAGGAACAGCTCTGAGTCCAATATCACTTACTTATCATTAAAAAAAAAATTAATTATTCAAACATGATTGCTTAACTGTATTAATATATGCAACTTTTTTGTGTGAATGATATATACATATCGTGTGAATGATATAATACACATATATTAACAATAATTACAAATATTAATTCATTCACACAAAAAGGTTGCATACATTTTTACAATTAAGCAGAAAAATAATTACTTATAAATGTTGAAAGTAATATTTTTATGATCATTAAAGTAATTCATTGCAATAATTAAATACTAATATAATTATACACTGATATAATTATGACAATTTTTATTCGTCAATCTTTAATTTGAAATGTGTTATTTTATTCATGGAATATGCCGTTTAAGTGAAGTTTTATGCAGCATTGCATTGTTTATAAATGACACTAATCACTTTATCTGTCCGATTCACATCTCCTTTATATCCTTTTCAGTTAAATGTTATCATTAATTAAATATAAACTATAACTCTGTAGTTATTATTCAGAGATTCTGTAATTAAAATTGTGTCCTTTCAAAGAATTTACATGTTACTCTCATTAGTCAATTTGCTTGAAGAATCTTCATAGAACACAAGTTGAGCTGATGCGTGCTGTGCATGGACATTCGATTAAGAAAAAAAAATTTCCCCCTGAGGACAAGTTCTGAGGGGGCAGATGTAGTTTCCGGGGTCAAGTGGGGGTCATGGAGGCAGGGAAAATAATGGCAGGCGCTTTCAGAAAAATAGCATGCAAGTAACACAGCTAGATTTTAAAATGGCATGGCGCATGGGGAAGAAAAAGCCATGGTGCTCACGAAAACAGCATGGAGCTGCGCCATGCTAAAACAACCTAGCTGGAACACTGTTACTGATTTTGTCCGTCATCAAACTTCAATCTCTTCTGTTGTTTCAAATTAAACTAAGAATACAATCTGTCGTAAAAATTCTCTTCTGGTAAATGGGCACCACATATCACACTCAAGTCGCTTGGGCAATCACAATTGGCACTTTTAAGCTTAAATTTTGTGGTCCAAATTTCCTTAAATTTGCATTGTTCTGAAATCAATACATGATAACACCATCTTTTAAGATGTTACTGTGACAATGCATTTTTTTCTAAGCAAAGGGGAACCTAACTATTTCTCAAATAAACAATGTTAAAAAGACATTAAGGTGAAAATGACAATTAATGAACATATTGTAAGGTACAAATATGAAATATAGTTGTATTGCATTGCACGTTTATTCATTAACTTATTGTAGTGCACACTTAGACTAGTCTTCATTTGCAGCATCTAGTGGTGGTGTTAAACTATACAACCAGTTCAATTACTGCACAACTGTTCAAAAGTTTGGGGTCACCCAGAAACTTGCATCCATCAAATGTGTATAAAATATATTCATTTTCTGAACCGCTTAATCCTAATTAGGGTCACGGGGAGGCTGGCGCCCATCTCAGCCAACTCTGGGCGAGG
>JAQMYF010000017.1:9682249-9693147 GCA_030014195.1 Neosilurus mollespiculum
GGCGGATCTCATCCACCCCCGGCGCCCCGCCACCGAAGAGCTTATAAACTACCTCAGTGACTTCGGCTCGGGTGATGGAAGAGTCCACCTCTGAGTCCCCAGCCTCCGCTTCCTCAGACACTGATATAATACACTGAGATATGCATGCTCTTTCACCAGAGTCTGCACTTTGCTTGAGCGTTCGCAATGTAGTTCATTTTGCTGATGCTGCTCTCGGTGCGGGTGGCACAGTGGTGTAGTGGTTAGCATGTTCGCCTCATATCAAGAAAGTCCTGGGTTCAGGTCCCAGGTTAGGTGTTTCTGTGTGGAGTTTGCATGATCTACCCATGCTTGCATGAGTTTCCACTGGGTTCTCCAGCTTCCTCTCACAGTCCATAGACAGATATGTTAGGCCAATTGGCTGTTACAAATTGCCCCTAGGTGTAAGTGTATGTGAATGGTTGTGTGTGCCCTGGCAATGGTTTGGCAAGCTTTTCATGGTGTACCCCGTCTTCACCCAATTTGTAAATTGGCTGTTACAAATTGCCCCTAGGTGTAAGTGTATGTGAATGGTTGTGTGTGCTCTGGCAATGGTTTGGCAAGCTTTTCATGGTGTACCCCGTCTTCACCCAGTATCCGCTGAGATACTGAGCTCCCGGGACCCTAATAGGATTAATCAGTTTGGCAGTTGAGTGGGTGAGAGTGATCTCTATGCTCTGTTTGGTAAAACATGCCTTCTTTAATATTTCAACCATCACATTTGTCATGAGGAGCTCAGTTTTTTGCTGCACACAGTAGCAACCAACTAACAGCTGTGATTCATGATGCCCCTAATTTAATTGTGTAACACTGCAAGTTAGTCAATTTGGTATCTGTCTTAAAAGTATCGATGCATCCCTAATAAACTAATGGAGTTATAACCACAAACATTCAGGTTTCATTATGAATACATGAGGTAAAAAAAAAAAAAGAGAATAAATACTTGCATAAATACTGACAGTGGTTTAAAAAGCTCTAGTAATGACTAAAACAGCATCACAGGAACAAGACTAAAATGCGGTGCTTATCGTAAAACATGAGGTAAAAGAAACTTGTGTAGAAATCAGCAAAATGCTACTTGGCTGCTTACTTACATCATTTCATTGACAACTTCATTATAAAAAAGTAATGAAGATACATTTTATCTTCCATTAACCTCCAATAATTAGGCTACAATATTTAATACTGTCTTAGAGGTTCCAAATGTTTGGTTTCTTATTGGTTCAGAGAAATTGCTGATCATCTCTGTAACTGTAAACTCACATACAGCAAAGTGTTGGCACTTAAAAAAAGTTTTAACACTGAAATAATTAAATGAGTAAATCACTTGAATAAAACTGATTTTGTCTCATGTCAATTTTCACAGAAGCTGATATAAGAGCCAGGCTTTAAAACAACTTGTTTGTTTTTAACCGAGTTGCACCAAATAATCAAACTTGGATGAAGAAAATGAAGTTTCTGTATATCCGTACCCTCATTCTTAGGGAACGAGCTCTTGCAGCTCAACGTCGTTCAATTCATTCGTCACAATGATGTGGTCCAGCTGCTGCAGGTAACGCTCTTGGTCTTGCATGAAGTGAGGGATCCTGGTTCTCCGCAGAACTGCAAGGTGACAAAGCCTGTCTACATCTTCATAGGACACCTACAGGTGAGATTTATGTAAAGTGTTTAGTGATTATGATGTCACATACAGATGATTTACTGAATTGAGATGAAGAGAATTGACCTTGCCCAGTGAGGTTAGCATCTTGAAATCAATGTTTCTCCTGTGGCGTAAAATCCTTAGGATTCCATCCAGGTAGACTTGATCTTTACTGAAACACCCTGGAGGAGAGAAGCATATCACAACACAAAAGTGTTTTACAACATAATCCATGTGCTATGAGTTTTCTAGAAATGTACACATTAAACAGCCACTTATACAACATGTTATACCTGGGACTCAACAGTGTGTTGAACACAAATTATGGGTTTAATTCTGGTATTGAAATGTTTGAATATAATTTATACATTTTTGAGTGATCTGACTATGCAGCTAAAGAACTTACTACTTATTGCTTTTGCTTAAGACCACACCCATGTGAAAAGTCGTTCAACACCACTGTTTACATTGTACACACACACATTGTATAGTATATACACTGAAATTAACCATTATTATGCAAAAGCTAGGTGGATAATAATCCAAGACAGAACATTTCGCCTGAGCTGAATAATAATTTTAGCATATACTAAATGGGAACATAAGAAAAGCAAACAAAATCAAATTTTTACATTTTTATAGATTTTTATAGATTCAAGCATTTCCCTGTGTCTGTGGGATAGATAATGTTTATTACTACATACTATACAGGAACGAAACAATCTGATTGGTTTGCTAACTGAACATTAAATGCTTGAATTGAAAGGTTTTTCACCATTATTTGGAGCAGGTGGCATCATCATACTTTAAAATGAAGGAGAAAAAAACAAACAAAAAAATAGAAAAAAATAAAAAAATAAACAGAACATTGAGGGGCCTCAATTCAGTAACATCCATCAAGCCAGAGACAAATGATTGTTTTATTATATACTACACAGAAACATTAAAGAGCAAAAAAACTAAATTAAAAATCAACATTTTTATTGTTTACTTTTACATATTTTAACCATTAAACAGGCAGGTCAGGTGAGCCCTGCGTGCAGCACAAGTTTTAGTACATTGATACTCCATCAAGATCTGCTATTAGAAAATAGTCAACTTTATAATATATATTATATTAATTTGTAATATACAGTAAACAGTAACTTTATAATTTACATTTTTATAGACTGCACAGGAATGGTACTATCTGATTGGTCTGCTGTCCGAGTGGATAATACATGAATCAAAACAATAAACCCTCACAGCTTGTCGCAGTCACATGGACCAAGCAGCATCATCATCATCATACTTTAAAATAAATATAAAAATCTCCTTTTAGTTGTTTTTCCTGTTTTTCTGTGCAGTCTATAATAAACAGCTTTAAGAAGTGTGGTTTATTTATGTTTGCAGTAATTCTGAATGAGTAGATTAAACAGACGTTGTTAAGTACACAGCATTTACTTCCACTGAGAATGCACAGAGCTCACCTGACCTGCCTCTGAAATGGTTAAAATATGTAAAAATAAAATATAAAAATCTCATTTTTATTTGCTTTTCTTAATGGTCCCTCTCAGAGAACATGTTTGCATGTTCTCTTTGTGCTTGCGTGGGTTTCCTCTCGGTGCTCTGGTTTCTTCCCACAGTCCAAAAACATGAACAGTAGGCTAATTGGCCATTCCAAATGTGTGAGGGTGAATGGTTGTGTGTGTTGGCCCTGCAATGGTCTGGCGAACTGTACAGGGTATACCCTGCCCTTGTAGAGTCGGCCGAGATAGGCGCCAGCTTCCCCACGACCCTAATAAAGAATAAAGTGCTTTAGAATGCAAGGCAGTGTAGTCTGTAATTGTGGTGTTTGTTGTAGTGTCATTTCATTAAATATTTAATAAAACTGGATGTGCTTATGAATCACTGATCCTGACTGAACCAATTTTTAAAATTTTTTTTAATCCTTTTGGAAAATAGAATTCTTGGAGCACGTTTTTTCAGCCGGAAGAGTCATTTCTGTAGTATGGAGGATTAAATAAGCAGCTGTCTGATACTGTACCTGGTTTGGAGGTGTCCGTTTGTCCCCGTTTGGCACGGAGGCAGTACTCCCAGCGTACCGCGGGGTCCTGGACGAAGCGAGCGATATCGCTGAACAGTTGGCTAAAGCTCATGTTGGCTGCATGGTACACCGTGTAGTAGAGGAGAGCAGCTCGCCACAAGAAGGGCTGCTTCCGCAATAGCACACTGTGAATGCTGGCCAGTCCCTCCTCTGTCGGATTGGCTGGCTTCAGTCCAAACTGCTTCCTTCCAACGGCAGTGGCCCATGGCTGCATGCTGTTATTCACACCGCGTAAGTAATGTGTACCTGAGAGTGGGAATTATATCAGATCGGCAAGAACATTGAATTTAGACAATAAACAGGAGGACATCTTTACTTTTTTTTCTGTTTATGATGCCATGGTGCTTAAAAAGCTTTAGAAACCAGTGGAAGGTTTGGAAATAATCCAGACCCATTAATTCATACCAATCTCATGTCTTAGCATCCCTTCCAACCAGTGTTGCCGTGCTCCAGACAGGTTTATGGTTAATGTCGGCCTGCAGCTCTCCACCATCATCACAGCCTGAGACAGGAGCTCATCAGACAAAGACACCACCACCTGCAAATATCACACACGATGATAAAAACAGTTCTGTGGATGTATGGAGTCGTGCAGGTCTGCACAGGAAATGTGAATGACCAATGCACACACCTCTCCCACACAGCCCTCTTTCTGTAAATACTTGCGCACCGTCGCCCACACTCGACTCTTGGGCAGCACACTTCCTCCGGTTACTTCTTCAAAGTTCTCGTAGGTGCCAAACTTCCTCAGGACACACTCTATGATATTAACTGCCTGGGAAAAGATATGAGTAGGATTTAGGGGTGGTATGGTTTCTCTTTTTGGTATGACAAGTTGGGTGGGTAAATATTTATTACGAAAAAGACCTTCAGGTTACTTTATTACATTTTAACAGTTATTCCATAAAATCAATTCGTACATGACCTGGGCGTTCTGTATCCACATTCACTGGATTGTGAGAAATCAAGATCATTTCTGCTTTGTGGTCCACACACCTCATCATCTAAATAAACTCAAACAAACTACCAAACTGAGAGCAACAGCAGTTGAATAATTTGCAGATATTCCTTTGATATAATAAATATTTAACAAACTTTGCATGGTGAGAATTATTTTTTAGCTCGGGATCCCTTTAATATATATTATTTCATAGAAATGTACAGTAATATATTGCCTAATTATTACACCAGCAGAGCTTTCAATTCCAGAAGCTTTCACCCACCGACCAGAAAATATCAGGTCTAAGTAAAATTTAAAAAACATTTTTAAGTCGCTCATAATAAACATGTACATAAGAAAGGCTTTTCTAAGAATTTTGCTTTATTTATTTTTTCCTTTTTTGAATAATGGAAAAATTTGTAATTTTTGTGCAACACACTGTATTTACACATCAGGCCAGTCCCCCAGTCGCCCCCTCTCTCGCAGATTTTTAAGATATTGACACCAAACCAACTTCAACCGTCTTGTGCTTTTGTAAAGGTGCACTCAATCTACCCTCTGTCTTTAGTTTTCCCAAGTGAAGTGAATGGAGTTTCAGAATTAAAGTTGTCTTATGTTTGGACACACTTTGTCAGAGAGCCATCAAGCTTAATATGATACCTCAGGACAACAAAACCCAACATGTACTTGAAACGTTCTATGACCTTCACTTGTCTTTTTCTTACTTTTCATCCATCCATTTTTATCCATTTGCCAGAAATATATTTTTGGCCCCAGAGGAATACAAGCAGTTTTGGATTCAGATTTTCTGTTGTCATGCTTGGTCAGAAAGAAATCTAAATTCATTTCATAGCTCAGACCAACACACACACACACACCAATTCGTCATGAACAGAATTTTTTCCCCTTGCACTGCAGAGCTTACTTTCTTACGGAAATGCATCTCTAAACACAGAGCTGGATAGAGAGTTGGTTGGATAACTTCTTTAGGAGGATTGTTCTTAATTTTTTTATCACTTTCTATTTAAATAAGTGTACTGAATATAACTACAAAAAATTAATATGATCAATATTAATAAAGTAATATTATTTACACCACCTTTATTTCATAATTACATAAATACAATGCTGTATGTAATATATTATCAATGCTTTAACATACAATTACATACAACGCTGTCTTAATGCTGTACCAATACAATCATTTCTGTCTGTACATACCTGGGAAAGAAACAGTCCAGATGGTTCTTTATACTTCTCCAGGACACTAACAGGTTCAGGAGATGCATACTCAAACTGGGGCTCGTACTTATAGTCCGACTGGAAAAAGGTCTGACGTTCCTGTTCGAGATTTATGGGCCTCAGAGCGACAAGTAAACAGGGCCCGCGTGGTGCAGAAGGTGTAGGTACTGGTGCAAGTCCCCGGGCAATGTGCGGCAGTGACGTAGCTGGCCGCATTCGCCCTCTGCTGGTTCTAGGTTGTGCCGTGGAGTTTACAGTACAAGTACTTTCACTACGCCGCATCCAGCCTCCAGGTCCCAAACTGGGGCTTGTGAGGCTCCGCGTCGGTGGAGAGGGTGCACCGTAACGCCATGGAGGCTGCACCACTTTTCTTTCACACTGATTATTTGCTCTAACATGCTGCGGTTTGATCTCCAGGCTCAGCGGCCTTCGCAGTTCTTTCCTCTTCATGGATAAGTCTATTTTCCCACTTTTTGCACTACTTTCTCCTTCCGCTCCCTGGACCCTCTGCTCCACTGGTGTGTTACAGGGCCCGTTGTGTTGCAGCCTGTCCCTCTGGGTGATATTGCTGACTCTTGCTTGGACAGGGACAGGTTTAGGTTTCTCTGATTCTTGAAAATGTTCCCGAGTGGCCTCCATGTCCTCCCCATCAACCCTCTCCACACAGTTCTCGCTCAGATCCAGCACCATCGCAGCAAGCACTCCTCACTCAGGACACGCTGCACACCTACACACAGTAGGAGTTGTGTCATGATTTTTACCCAAAGGTATTTGCCAAAATTTGTCTATATATGCCAACAATGTCCAAAACACTTGTCTATGTTTCCTCTAAGCAGTCTAGTTTTCTCCAACATTCTAAAGACATGGACATTAGGTCAACTGGCTACTCTAAATAACCCATTACTGTTGGTGTGAATTAGTGTCTGTTTTAGTTCTGCAGTAAATTCGCAACCTGTTCAAGATGTGCCCTGCCTCACACCGACGTCAGCTGGGATTGTCTCCAGCTTAACAAGATGAACAGTGTGGATACTTGATGGATGGATAGAATGGAAAAATTAATAGCAGTAACCTTGCATGAAATTAGTTGAAGATTGTTGCCACTGAAGGGAAACTGAAGAGGCATAGAAATATTATTATGATGACAAACTTTTTCTTGTATTTATCGTAACAGGCATCATTATTGTCCAAAAAAAAGTAATTAAGCAGTATAGACAAAAACGTTTTAAGAATTTTTGATTTTTAAAGATTTTTGTAGTTAAGGAACCTTAAAATATTGTCACACTCAATTTTAGGAACATAATACAACTACTGTTATTATTATTTAAATGTACAATATCTTGTTTTCACTATTAATTACAGCAGTGGAACTTTTTATTCCCTATCTTTCTACTCACAGAACACATTTTTAATGAAAATGTCATTGGTTTCAAGTTGGTGTTGTTTAGAGACTCTGTGTTAAACTGATAAACAAGATAATAGTCATAAATCAATATCAAATTAAATAACTTTTTAAAATGATGGCTTGTTATTTTCACCACTGTAAATACACTGCTTCACCTGAATAGGCTGTATGTATCCCTTAAAACCCATTATTGGATCTCAAGACAAATACATGTACCTTTTTAGGGGTAGGTTATATCACTCACTCATTTGCCAAGCTACTACTAGGGTCGCGAGGAGACCGACACCGGCCGATGGCAATTAGCCTAATGTGCATGGCTTTGGACTGTGGGAGGGAACTGGAGTACCTGCAGGAAACCCACACAAGCATTGGGAAAACATGCAAACTCCATACAGAAATGCCCGAGCTCAGGACTTAAACCTATGAACTTCTTGCTGTGAGGTAACCACTGGACTGACTTCCCATCTGGGGTGAATTCCCACCTCACATGGGATACCCTCTGGATCCATGAGACAGTGACCATTACTGAACATAAATATATTGAAGATTCATTAATTTGGGATAGATGATTCTTAATCAAGTTCATGAATAACTTCCAAACAAAAGAGACAGAGAGTGGCACAGTGGAGTAGTGGCTAACTCTCTCACCTCACAGTAAGAAGGTCTTAGGTTTGAAGGTCTACCTGGCTCAGTGAGGGTGTTTATGTGTAGAGTTTGGATGTTTTCCTGGTGCTTGCATGGGTTTCCTTAGGGTGCCAGGGTTATCTGCCAAAATCCAAAGGTATATACATTAGGCTAACCGGCTATTCCAGATTGCCCCTAGGTGTGAATGTGAATGGATGTTTTTCCTAGGATTTGGAATTGTTTGTCCTGTGAGGTTGTGCAAAGGGCTTGCAACCATCTCAGGGAAAAACATACAATGCACCAGAAACCATGAATGAGTGAAATAATAGTCAGTGGCTAACTTTGCTAGACTGCTAATCTTTCTTGATCATGTCGATTTCTCCTCTTTAACATCCAAAGAATTTGTCAATTCCTTTCCACTAAGGCCACTCAGATACTTGTTCAGTCTCAAGGCTAGACTACAGCAACTGGCAGGTTTGCCTTTGAGCACCAGTCAACCTCTGCAGCTGATCCAGAACGCACGGCACAGCTTGATTTCAACCTTCCAAGTTCTCCCGCACCAATCCACTGCTGCGCTGTCTCCTCTGGCTTCCTGTCGCTGCTTGCATTAGATTCAAAACACTAACGCTAGTCTACAAAGACAGATATGGACCTGCACCCTCCTATCTCAAAGCACTTATCACACCCCACACTCTCTGTGTTCTCTCTGATCCTCTAACACGGATGGACTGTTCCTCCTTCTTTCAAGGGACAAGGAAAACATGCATCTAAACCCTTCTCTGTTCTGGCACTGAGGTGGTGGAATGAACTTCCTTTAGATATCCAAGCTGAGTCACTGGGAGTCTTCAAACGATGGCTAACAGTCTACCATTTTTGGAAGTACTTGGATTAGCACTGTTTTATACACACACACACACACACACCATTACTTTTTACAATACTCAGCCTGTGTCCTAGTGAACCAATATCAGAATGTATTCGCAGATAACGACTTTAAAGCACTTCTGTAAGTCGCTTTGGGTTAAGGCGTCTGCCAAACGCTGTAAACGTAAACGTAAATGTAGAAGAAACTGAAACTATACCTTGATCACGTGCTTTTGTTTTCAAAGAGATGTTGAAAGTAATACATATATCATTAACTCAACTTGGGTGAATGTAAACAGTCCTGAGATTGGATCTCACAACCTTCTGGTCACTAGGACAGAGCCTTGCGCAATAAGCTGCCCCTCCTTCATCATTAGCTTATTAAAAAAAAGAAAGAAAGAAAAGATCATTTCAGCTAGAACTTGACTGTTAACCAATGAGCTTAATGAATGGATGTACTGTAATCATGTCCTTTAATGCTATTTAATTATTCTAGGAATGCACCCCTTCTTTTCAGGTGGTCATGTTTATCAGAGTCTGGCACCACAACTCAAAGGTTACTTTAATCACCAGTCTAGCTGTCTCACAAGAAGTGACAGAATGCATTCAAAGGGACAAACTGGAAAAGATGGAGATGTTTTCATTTTCACAGGCACTGCTGTAGAAGAGTCATGTGACTTAACTGTAATAAAATACTGACAAACAAAACAGAAAGTCTGGAAATTAGAAAACAGACAATTAAGAGTCGATAAGTGAATTGATTTATAAGTAATTGTAAAATTTCTTTTATAAACGCACAGAAACAGCCCAAGAGCAGGACAGAACTGTAGGTTGACATCTATAATCATTTTTACACTTATTTTTGGGTTAACACGGAATAATCATGCCGGCATTTTAAATTCTAGACTCGAGAATAAAGACACGGGTAAGAAAAAATCTAGCACATCGTATTTTTTAAATAATCTGATTCCCACCCTGAAAGCTGTGCATGACAATGCCATAAAATAAAGAATAATACATGAAGATAATCCGCGCACACGCGTTATTGCGTTATCTGTGACATACCACGCAGCGTTCTCTTGGGACGCTCAGTGAATAAAGCTCGGACAATTCATGCTTCCTTGCCATGAATGATATCAACAGCGGCGGAATAAACTTCCGGTAAGGCGGAAGGAATAACGGGACGGACAACAGCGCGAGATGCGCTTTAGCGGATGGAAGTGATTGCGTTGGAACAAATGACGCGCCTCTTCGCGCAGCCCGGACAAGCGCACTGCGTTACTGCGTAATGACGTCATCTGCGAGCCTGCGTCAAGCCCCGCCCCCTCTATTTCCCTAATGCCTTGATTAATTTATTGTAGATAGATAAGAGATAGATGGATAGATGTTTATCAGATAAAACATATTGTATTTTTCTAGTAGTATTAGTAATATAATAATAATAATAATATTAATAATAATAATAATAATAATAATAATAATAATAATAATAATAACAATAACAATAACAATAATAACAAAATACTAAATTTAAACAATATAAAAACACTGCACTGCCAAAAAAAGTCCACCTGCATTTAAACGAGCACATAGGCAAGAGATTTGATTGGATATTTACTGTAGTGATTAATATGTTTTGCTGGCAACCTTATTAATACTTACTGCTGAAGTGAGTGCTGTCTCATTTCTTAAGCAACCACTTCCTAAAACAACCATGTCAGAAGACATATCTGTAAAAAAAAATCCCTGGTCGTGGAAAACATGTCACTGTGTTTCAGAAGGGTCACATTATTGGCCTAGCTGCATCCTACAAATAAACTAACTCACGTGATTGCTGAAATTACTAAAATTAGGATGAGAATTGACAAAGTATTTAAATCTGGAAAAATAGTGCTGAATATCGATGGTGCTGGATATTTTAAAAGATCCTCTGCTGTTCATAGTGTAACTAGAAATGCACTCAGAGAGTTCAGACCTCCAACAAAGTAGTACAATCTCTAAACCAGGGGTCACCAACCTTTTTGAAACTGAGAGCTACTTCATGGGTACTGAGTCATACGAAGGACTACCAGTTTGATAG
>JAQMYF010000017.1:9702718-9714754 GCA_030014195.1 Neosilurus mollespiculum
GCATGTTTAAATTTACAGAAACGTATATACGTAAAGTAAGAGAATAAGCTGCAAAGTGCGATTATCAGCAATATATCACCCCCCCCCCCCCCCTTCCCCCCAAATTTCTTCGTTTATTTGGTTGCCTGTATGGGCACGTGAGACAATAAAAACAAGCTCATGGTTTTACGACAGTTGGATAAGTATGGAGCTCCAAAGCCCCACTGTTATGGGTTTAAACAACTTTTACAGCAAAAATACAACACAGTGGGGGCAAATACAATATGATACTATGGGGGCAAAAAAGGTTCAACACAGTGGCATCAAATAAAGACAAAAAAAGGAAAATAAAAACGAATAAAGGATAAAGTATTTCCGTCTAGTCAATTAATATGTTGTGATGATGATTAAAGTATCATGTTGACAATAAAGATCTGTTATAGATCTATATAGACAATAAAGTTATAAATCTATAGACAGTAAAGATCTCTTTATCTCTTTATGTATATTTTCCCTGCATGGTTTCTGTCATGTACCTAATTTGAAAATAATTTGATTTTAGTGTTCCTTATTTTTGTACTTGATAGGCTACATGTACAGTATCCTGGTATTAATTTATATGTATAGATGTTATAAACTGGTACTTTTAATTTGTGATATGTATCAGAATAAAATAAAATCAATTACTCCACCAAATGTAATTAGAGACAAACACTGGCAAAGATAAAGAATTCCATCCAATAAGAATTTATATTTTTCCATGAAGAACAATACCAGGGTAAAATAACAAACTTATATTCTCTCTAAATCCCTCTTTCTATTCGCTCAGTGTGTCCAAATGTGACAATGTTCCACCTTTTTTCCTTCTGGATAATAACTATTGGACAATGCAAGTGAATGAGTAGTGTTTCTAAAGATAACACAGAGGTAATAAAAAACATAAACTGCTCTGAACACAGTTGGCATGTAGCATAAATTCTCATGGCATCACACTTGGTATAAACCCTACTCAGTTTTTATAGCACCGGTTATTCCGGAAATTACTACACAACATCATAAAGTTACTCCTGAATTACCCCTTATACATCCGATTACAAGTTATAAACTTGTAATCCTGATTTATAGCACAGGCCTCGGCCTTTTTGGCAAACAACAAAAAGAGCTTTGACACATATTTAAATTATTCCACAAGCTCAAGATATATATGACCTGACGAGACTGAGTGGAATAATGATTTTATTCTATCCACACTCACTGGATTGTAAAAAATAAATAAGTTCCATTATTTTATTAGAATTCTTAAAACCACTTTTAATGGACTTTCCTCCGGGTCACTGGCATCAGGAGACAGTGAGGACTGGAGGACTGTTCCTGTTTGGTGGCCAGTCACATTTGGAGAAAAAAAAAGATCTAATTATCGGTGTGATAAATGTTGTTAATATACAAAAACACTGATAGCCTCTAACAAATTCTTTTGTTCCAAATTTTGTTGCTTTTTATGGAATATCTCATACATTATTTTAATATGAGTTAGTGTGCACATATTCTTAGATTAAAAAAAAGATTCTTGGGGTTTGGATTTGACTGTTTTTGTATAATTAAAGGTTCTTTAAAAATAAACCCACAGCATTTCTAACCATACTCTGATTCTGATGTTCAAGTTCATTCTTTGGCTTGTTTCACCTGAATGTCTTATTTTATTAATATATTGTATATGTGATTTTAAACAAAAAAAGTTGCCACAAAACCATATATTTGAGAGAATGTGGCCAGATGTATAAAAAAAAAAAAAAAAAAAAAAAAATCCAGCTAATTATCACATCAATTCAGTTATAAGCGCTATAAGTTAAAATAAAATAACTTCATCTTCATCTTCTGCTTTTTCTGGGGTCGGGTTGCGGGGGCAGCAGCCTAAGCAGTGAGGTCCAGGCGTCCCTCTACCCAGCCACTTCCTCCAGCTCTTCCAGACCAGCCGAGAGACGTAGTCCCTCCAGCGTGTTCTGGGTCCTCCCGGGGGTCTCCTCCCGGGTGGACATGCCCGAAACACCACACCAGGGAGGCATTTGGGAGGCATTCTAATCTGATGCCCGAGCCACCTCAACTGGCTCCTCTCAATGTGGAGGAGCAGCGGTTCTACTCCGAGCTCCTCCTGGATGACAGAACTTCTCACCCTATCTCTAAGGGAGAGCCCTGCCACCCTGTGAAGGAAGCTCATTTTAGCCGCTTGTATCTGTGATCCTGTCCTTTCGGTCACTACCCAAGGCTTGTGACCACAGGTGAGGGTAGGAACGTGAATTAACTGGTAAATTGCGAGCTTAGCCTTCCGGCTCAGCTCTCTCTTCACCACAACCGACTGGTACAAGCTTCGCTTTACAACAGAGGCTGCACCGATCTGAAAAAAAAATTACAAAATAACAAGGCCAGATATTGAGTATCCAACTTATGTAGGCTATCTTGGACTCAGCAGAGTAGTTCAGGCATGGAACATGAATAGAATTCCTAAATTGGGGAGCATTTTATTATGAAAATAAATCTTAATAAAGCTACATTATGATCACACTTTACCAAGATATTATTATTAAATCCTCTTGCAAACATTCTATTTCAGGAATGCAAATCCAATTTTTTTCCAGATTAGCCATACCAAACCCATACATTTCAGAAAAGCTCCTATCAGATGCCTCAGTCACAGCAGGTCTTCACAAATATGATTTTCAGTAATCACAAATAGTGATCATTTGTGGCAGGGGCAGTTTGTGGAGTACTAGCCTAACATATTTTATTTGTGAGACAGTACTGGAAATAGTGAGTATGAACATTTTTAAGATTCTTTGAAACTGCTGATAGTCACAGCTAAAAAGAATACTTCTATGTATGAAATGGAAAACTAGCCTAGCAGAATAATACATACAGTAGTGAACTGTGAACATGTGTATGTCTATTCTATTAAATTTCACCCATAGCTATGCTTATAATTATATACAGAGATGCTAATCTATTAGGTGCACTTACTTAATGCCCATAAGTCCGATATGGTGAAGATAAAAAAAAAAAAAATGTAATAGACTGGCAACCTGTTCAGGGTCTACTCCTTCTCTGACCTGAAGTCAACTGGGAGTGGTTTCAACTTCCTCCATGTCCCTGACAGATAAGTGGTGTACATACTGGGCACCTAAACATAAAGCTCCACCCAAACTTTGAAACTGAGATTTAATGCATGCCATTTAAAGTAATGTTTTTGGAATGCAAACAAAGTACAAAAACCTGAAGGAATTGACTAAAACTGTTGATATAAGTTGAAGCAAGTGTATCGAATATCTTAGTATGCGTTGTAATGCCTGTGTGTGCCACATGTGCTTCATGAAGACATGGTTTGGCTTCATACTTTGAGTGGAAAAACCTGAGTGTTCTGTTACAAATATTGTATATACATCACACATTTTTTAATTATGGGTGTATATGTATCCACACCCATAATTAAACAAAACATTTATGACCAGTGAATATTTTGCATTTGTACAATATTTTGCAATATTTAGCTGCTCGTTAAGAATAAACAATACAATATGAAACAGAAACAGCTTTTCTAGGAGTAGACAGTCATTATTATTTTAAAGAACACAAGAAATAAGATAAAATAAAATAAATTTTTTATTGAATTTCTTATCTCAAACAGCATCTGAAAAGACATTAACTGCAGTACTGTAGCCTGGCAGTAAGGTAAAAAAAAAATAAAAATAAAAAAAAAAAAATTCTTTTGCATGTGCAGGTAAATGCTCAGGAAAAATTAACACAAGAAATGCTTCACATGCTCATGTCCAGCCACCACATTTTCATCCACATAATCTCAAAATAAAAAACTCAACAACTTTGTTTGATGTCAGATTTGGAAGAGTTAAAACACAACCTGCCAGTGCATCTAGTTTGCTGTGTGCTGTCCCACCTTCTTATTTTCCCCTTCTGAAAGTTTAATAGAAACCCTAACTAAAAACTAAATCAATTATCTCAACCTTCTTACCACTGAGTAAAAACGCCAGACATTATGGAGCTCAGTTAATACAAGTGGAAAACAAACTGTAAAAAATAATTTATGGTTATTATTCTTCTATTTAAGATCCAAGTAAAACATTTATTATTATTATTTTAAATATCTTGAAAATATCTGGATTTTATGAGTTGTATCTCCCAGTATACGTTGCCTTATTAGGGTAATAAACATAGCGAAATTGTGTTGTATCTCATGGTGCACGTTGCTGGTTTAAGGGTTAATTTCATATTTTTTCATTCCTGTCCTGCAGAGCGCTAATAAATATATACAATCAAATAAAGCAACTTTCATGAGATGTGACTTCATATTTCATATTTCATTTTAAATATACATATACATTTGTGTAGTGCAAATTGCATCTGCATGTAAAATCCTGAACATTTTATTGCTTTATGGTAACATACTTCATCACTTGGTGCAAAAAATCCCTATGTGTTCTATTAGATCTTAGTATGAATAACTATGTCTGTTTACAGACAGGCGACAAATAAAAGGAAAAACGACAAATAAAAGGAAAAATGCTGTCCCTGTTATGCCGCAGGGGGCCAATTATTTAGTTTCTTCTCATGGTTTGAGTCCACACCACCCCTTCATATCACTGTAAATGAATGTAAACATCATCGGGCATTTGAACTTTATTTTAGTATGAAACACTAATGGGAGTGGTCTCACCCCGAATGAATTATATGCTATGCAATAAAATGCTATAGCCTTCATACTCACATTTATACCTAAACCTAACAAAATATTAATGGAATATTTTCTTTCTACCACCATCATCAAAACACCAACTGATCAAATATCTTTAGAAAAGACCGTATTCATTTTTGTATTATACTTTACTAGACATGTTGAATCGATGCCAAGATACACTAAAGCCATTCCAAAGGCTTCTGTTTGCCCAACCCCTTACTGAGTTACTATGTATTCTTTAATTCATCACCAGTCCACATAATAAATAAAATGGTTTCTTATTTTTAAAAAAATCCCTGGACATGGGTACTCAAGTATAATGAGGTAAATGTTTCACTTACTTCCTTTCTTGCACAAAAAGCAATACGAAGTTTTGTTGCTTGTGTATACTTTAGATTGAGATGATAAGTTCTTATGATCCATCTCACTTTTGCCATACAAAGTTTCCAATTTTTTTACTATAGTCATTCAAGGTTAACAAGGTGGTCCTGAATTCTTAAGATCTTTCCAAAACTGAACTTGTTGGTGTAGGTTATGTGTTGTTGTAGCAATGAGTTTTGAATAACGACAGCGATCGTAAGAAACAGGAAAGACATTGAAGAGGCTCTGATCACGCTGAATTGTGAAAGGAATTTCCAGATACTTCATGCACAGTCCTATAAACACGTCTTCGATATAAATTGCTTCGACATATTTCGCTCCTTCAATGAGCTTGCTTGGAAGATCCAAAGAGAACACATAGCCTAAGCCCAAAGCATAAGGTGGATAATAGTCTTCAGGAAACACATTTTTTGGTAGATACCATTTAGAGTCAGGGTTTCTGAGAACAGTAGCCCCCGTGGTCACAAGTCCCGTTATATAGTTTTCTCTGGGTGCCCCAAGAAGCATATTTATTAACCTGTCCACATTTAAAAAAATGTCAGAGTCGATCTTCATGGCATAAACAGTATTTTGGCAGTAGGTTGCCAGCCATTCCATAATCACCATAGTTTTGATGGTGAGATTTTTATAGCTGTCCAGGAAATCGCTCTGAATTATGTCATGGTATTCCTCACTTTCCTGCAAGATCTTTGGCTGGAGTGTCTCTCTCTCTTCATGTCTCGGCTGACCAAGCAGAAAGAAAAGGCTCACCACTTTGTTCATAACCAACTTCTCAGACCCCCAGGTGGTACGGATGGCATCCCGTGCTTCCCTGTTGTTTGGTGCTACAGGTACCATCAAGACCAAGAAGGGCTTGTTGATCTGACACCTCTCTGCTTCGTATAAAATATATTTGTACTTACAGGGATATGCCACAGTGAACATAGATTCAGGCGTACATGGTTCACTTGGTACAGCAGGAGACACTGCAAATTTTTCACTTCTTGAAATAGCAGAAATCCATTGTAGATCAGATGCATTCATGGTGACATATGAAGCTGTACTTCCAGTACTGTATGTTGTATTGTATGTCATCTTTACCGTATCTGACCAAATGTCTGACACTTTTGTTAAATATTCCTTGTAGAGCAGTAACACAGCTGAGATAACAAGGATGAGGAAGCCAATTCGGAGATAAGAACACCGATGTTTAAATGGTACCTCCAGGAGATCCAGACTGAAATTTAAATCAATTATAATGATGATTTGAATTATTTTTGCTTCAGCAAAGATGCTTCATATTTATTATTTGGTGACTATGACAGTTATAAATATGCTAATAAGCAAAAATATGCTCGTAACTAAACAACTAAAAAAAAATCTAAAACATCGTACACCTCCTTTTCATTAGCAGTACTGCTGTAGAGAAGGTGTGTGCGAACAGAGATTTCCAAAGAAATAATCACACCTCCATAAATGTTTGGTAAAACCAGGTGGACTAAAGATAAACACTGTACCTTATTTTTCTTTTTATGCTGGTACTCGACACCATTTCTCTGTCGTGGTTTTTACAGGATTGTTTAACCACTGTCTTCCACAGCTTGCTTCCTCATGCAAGAGTAAGCTTTTCTAGTGTTACAGAAAGACACCTCTGTGTTCGGAAATAAGATAGAACATCTACCTACTTCCTTCATTTAGCCACACCCCGCACATACCTTGTAAGGTAAACCACTAAGCCCAAAGCAAAGGACTGCCCACTAAATGAATTTCATACCTGCCGAAATGCATTCTGTCTAGAGCTGGTGAAAATGCATTGGTTTGGTTGGTGTTGCAAGTGTCAAATGTGGGAGGTGCTCTTTGCAAGATGTTATTTGCCCTCTGTAACCATAGAGCTATCTCGGGTGGTTTTGCTAAGCATCAAAGAGGAGGAGTGTTCATAAACTCAGAGTCTCCATGAGCTTGGTTTGATTACCAAACCACGTATATGAAAACCTACACAGAGGAACAGGATTTTCTTTTCATTCTTCCTAATCAAATGACACTGCCAGTTGTAAAATTAAATATAAAGTATAGAATATAAAATGCAAGGGTCAAATTCCTTTCCCATAAGTCTAAAGAGTTTGTTGATACAAATCAAACAGGGTTGCTCAGACATGGACATTAATTTACCCTGCTGTATTGTGCATTGTTACCTGAGACTGCAAACTAAATGACCTAAACAAAGGATGGAATACCTGAGAGGTGTGACATGTGGAAACCCAGTTACAGGAATATGGTGAGGGTAATGTTTTGAAAGTCCCACCCAGGCACTGAACATATTTTCTTTGTGTCTATGAGCAGACAGCACCAACATTCTTCCATGGACATTTCTTTGTTGAGGTTACATTTCACATTTCTTCATTTTATGATTATACCTGACGGTGTTTTGTGACATTAAACTGCATGTAACCTGAATCTGTTCCCTTCTCTCATGACTTTATAGCATTTATTGATTCCCCTCCTCTTTTTCCGCTGTTTAATCAATATATCAATCCTAGAGCTCATTATTAATTAAATAAAACACTGTAGTGAATGGACTTTAAAGTGAACACTGTACTGTAGTGAATGGACTTTAAAGTAAAATATAAGCAGAATAAGAATATCTTTTATTTACAAGTAATTGTCAAGCACAGACTGGGCACAGACTGGGGCAGTGGTGGCCCGATGGTAGGGTGCTGGCTTACTGATCTGAAGGTCGGGGATTTAAGCCCCACTATCACCATGTTGTCACTGCTGTCCCCCCCAGTGCAGCTAACTGGGTTATTTAAGGCCGGCCATGTGTCTCACTGTCTGTGGTGAGAGGCATGTAAAAGAAACATTGCTGTCATTTGTAAAGAATAGGCCATCGGGTTGCCGTCAGTGTGTTTCTGCCCTGCGATGGCCTGGCGAGCTGTCCCGGGTGTACTTTGCACTCCCTGAGATGGGCGGCAGCCTCCCCGCGACCCTAATTAGGATTAATCGATTCAGAAAATGAATGAATGAATGAATGTGAAGCACAGGAATAAGCTGTAACATAATGATAATGCTTAAACATAAGAAAACCCAATAAAAGAATCTAACAACAATTTATAATGGTATAGAAACCATAAAAGAAATTCTGTATGTTCATCATTCATTAATAATCTTTGAGTTAATACATGTTTATAATAATAATATTAATAATAATAATAATAATAATAACAACAACAACAACAACAATAATAATTTAAAAAATAATAATAATATGTAATAATCTAATCTTAAAGACATTTGTAAATATTTTGGAGAAGATTAAAATTAGGTGGCAGGATATATATAGTTATTTAGAAATGAAAAGGAATCATGTGTTGTAGACTGTTTTTAATATCAAGTTTTACAGAGACCAGGCTAAACAAACAAACAACAAATAAATAAATATCATGTTCTGTGACATATGTTGTACAACATCAAACCTATACATGCCTAAGGTACAACCCTGCTTAATTCAGTACAAGAAGTCTTATGCCTGTGACAACCCAAATGCAGAACACAGGTATTCTGGTGTCCTCCCATAATCCAAAGAAATGCACATTAGGCTACTTGGCTGTTCCAAATTGCCCCAAGGTGTGTGTGTGAGGGTGAATATTTGAAGGTGAATACAGTTGTATGTGTGTTGGTCCTGCGATGGACTGATGAGATTGTCAGGGTGTACCCCGCCTTCGCTAAGGGTCTGAGATAGGCTCCAACCTCTCCAGGAACCTATAAGGATTAAGTGGTTTGAAAAAGGAATGATGTATAGAATAGAACGGAACTTTGTCACTGCAAGAGTACAATGAAACACTCACAAAATTAGCAAGATAAATAAGCACAGTAAATATGTACACAGTAGGCAAATATATACACAGAGGTATGTGAGTGTGAACAGTGTGTACAATATTAACAATAGATATAATGTTTCAAATTATGTGCAACTGGATACATACAACTGGAGGATGTGTAATAATTTATACCATGATGCATAACAGAATATAGCAGCAAATGTACAGCAGGTTATGTACAACATCATGTAGTGGGCATCAGTGCAGAGATCTGACTGCACCAGGGAAGAAACTGCTTTTAAATCTGTAGGTTGTGGTTTTGGAATAGCTTTAAGGAGATAAACACATTCTTATGCTCTAAAGTACATCAGTTACTTTGCTATTAACAGACCAACATTTAGAAGTCATGTTATGTAGGTGAGGACAAGACCAAACAAAATTTTAGCGTGCAAAGAGAAACTCACTATGAACTACAAGTCTGAGCATGCTGTGGCTGTTAAAGTATTTTTTATAGCTCCATCTCTATTTTCACCCTCATGGAGTTCGGTGGCATAGTTTTGTGTCCAACAGTAGGAGTTCTGTGATTCTATCCAGACCCCCTCCACGGCTAATAAGGCTGCTCTTTCATCTTTGTACATTATTTCTTGTTCCTGTCTCAGCTCCCGATAGGAGCGTGAGAACACATGGAAAATAGAGGTAGCTGGGAATGCCATGATGAGGATGCCGCTCAGGATGCCACTGAAGGCCACCACCTGACCAGGGATGGTGCGTGGGACCATGTCGCCGTAGCCTACTGTAGTCATGGAAATGATGGCCCACCAATAGCAGGCAGGGATGCTGCTGAAACCGTGGCGCTCATTTTCGGCCAAGTGTACGAGAGGGGAGCACAACGTGACGGCCACGCACACAAAAAGTATCAGGAGACCGAAATCATGCATGCTCCGTTGCACGGTCAGGCCGAGTGTCTGCAATCCCATTGAATGCCTCGCCAGCCGCATGACATACAGGATACGCAGGGCACGCATGAGCCTCAGAATCAGACCCACCTTATTCAAATTTCCTCCTCCAACATTTATACCATCTCCCAGCCTCAGATCTCTTTCATCCACCAGCAGAGAGATGTAGTACGGCAGAATGGCCACGGTGTCAATGATGTTGAGTGGACCACGGGCAAATTCTAGCTTGCTACGGGCCTGCAGGAAGCGTAGTGTGAGCTCAAGGGTAAACCATGCCACACACACTGTCTCCACGATGAATATCTGTTGACACCTTGGAGAACATTCACCCTGTTTGTAAAGAACATTAAACCTTAATCCTCAGTCAGCACAACTATAATGTATGTCTGATTGCTACAAACCAGCATTTTCACATTTCCATGTAACCACAAATAAGTCTGCTTTCTAACAACAGATTTTGTTGGGTATATAAGGAGGAGAAGAGGAGTTCTTAAACATTTATTAACGTTGTAAAAGCTTTCATGTGCCAGTCATTTGATTTGTGTAAAGCTTTACAGTAATATACTGTATAATGCCCTACCCTATTTCCAGTGTATCCCTGGTTCCGATCAACATGCGTATCAACATACGATTTTGCACAGTAATGGTTTTTGCGTGGGTCAGAGGTTAAAGGTACACTGCTGTTTATCGACAAATATAAAATACTCAGTAGTTGGCTACTTCAGATAAATTTTATACTAATAAGCTCACCATGCTGATTTTGTCACTATTCCAATATCTTTGGTGCCATTAAAAGAAAATAAGCCCTGTGAAAATATTGCTATTCTCATTTATACATGTCCAACTGTAAATTAAACATAAATATAGCTTTCTTGAGTTTGATTCTTGTTTTAATTTAGTATATATATAAAGAAAATAAGCCCTGTGAAAATACTGAACGTCCATCCCAAATCAGTCATTATTTATTTTAGTCTGGGAACCCTAAGGTGTTTAACAACAAATATAAACAGTGGTGGCTCAGTGGTTAAGGCTCTGATTTGTTAATCCAGAGGTCGGTGGTTCAAAACCCAGGATCACGAAGCTGCCACTGTTGGGCCCTTGAGCAAAGCCGGTAAATCCTCAACTGCTTATTTGTATGAAAATAAAAATGTAAGTTGCTCTGGATAAGGCCATCTGCCACATATTATAAACATAAAAAAAAATCATGAATTATGGATGATTAGGAAAATAACTACAGCTAATAAAAAAAAAAAAATCCAAATTATGCTCAATAAAGTTTGAAAAAAATTCTCTAATTATTTGTACCTGGACAAATAAAAATACAATTTTGCTTATCTAACAGCTATTTAATGGAAAGCATTGGTGTTTATTATGGTCCTATATACAGGCTTTCCTCTTTCACTGGAGGTAGGGTAAAAATCATAAACATCTGCGATCATGTTATGCATCATTCAAGAGTTAGATATCTATATTTATTTTAACCATATTCAATCCACTCCAGTGCATCTAACTGGGTTATCAAAGGCCAGCCATGTCTCTCACTGTCTGTGGTGAGAGGCATGTAAACGAACCATTGCTGTCGTTCGAAAAAAATAGGCAGTTGGATTGCCGGTCATCGTGTTTTTTGACCTGCAATGGCTTGGCGAGCTGTCCAGGGTGTACTCTGCACTTGCCCTGAGTCGGCTGAGATGGGCAACAGCCTCCTCGCAACCCTAATCAGGATTAAATGTTTCAGAAAATGAATGAATGTATTTAATCCATCCACTCTGATCAGGGTTTGAATATGAAGAATACGACTTTGACTATGATTTTTTCCCCCTAATTGTTGTAGTGCAAATGCGCTTTAGTTTCTATTAGTGATTAAATTTATATAAAAGTCTATTCCAGCAGTGTTTTAGCAAGGATACTTTTCTCTCATCTCTCTATCTTGTCAACACTTTTATGATTAAAATGTAAAATACTTTAAATGCTTACTGTTGGAACTCCCACGATTAAATGTCTTACAAACTTTAGATTTCAGTCAGCAGAATGTTTGTTGTTTTCAGTTTACAGGGAAGCATGTAAGTTCTTGTCTGCGGTAATCACACACACACACACACACACACACACACACACACACACACACACACACACACATAATATAAAAGAATACAAAAATAAAGCTACAACTCTCGACAGGTTAACG
>JAQMYF010000017.1:9742052-9757026 GCA_030014195.1 Neosilurus mollespiculum
GGATAAACAGTCGGTAACTACTCCATAAAGGTTGCTTTGTAACACAGCAGGGGCGTGAGCAAGTGGTCTTTGAGATTTGTATAGGAGGATAATGACATAAAAGCTCATTCTCTGACAGGCATGGTTTTTACCTTCGCCAAGGTGGTTATGTTTTACTTTTGGTTTGTTTTTTATGCTTGTTATCAGTATTACACAAAACATCCTGAGCAGATCTTGGTGATATTTCTACCAGGTCTAAGATTTTGGCCAACAAAGACTCCATTACATGATCTGGATCAAAATTTTAAAGGATTCCTGAACATTGTGAGATGGGATGATTTTTTTGAAGTGTCATATTACAGCAGGCCCAGCACGGAGTTCTGTGTACTTTCTGTTAGGTTTTTTGTCTGTTTGTTTGTTTGGTTGTTTTTTTTTTTTTTTTGACTTAGTTTAGGTTTGTGGTTTTACAGTACTCTTGTTTAGATTAAAAACTTGGGCCAGTCTATTCCTGGTCTATTCTATTCAGAATAGGTCAGTCTATTCTATTCATCTACATTCAGAAAACAAATAGTAAAAATGTTAAAAATGGTTATGGATATCATGGTAGCACCGAAGAGGTATCAAATCACACTATCCATCAGCCCTGGTATGTCACGCAAATACTATAAGAGCTGTGTCAGGATTCCTTGTATTCAGGAAACGTGAATGTCACTGATTTGCATAGTAACAAAACAGTGGGATGTTGCACGATTCTGTGTGAAGTTTGGATGTTCTCCCCGTAATTACATGGGTTTCTTCTCCGGTTTAATCCCACAATCCAAAGACATGCACATTAGGCTGTTCCAAATTTCCCTTGGGTGAAATTGTGAATGGTTGTGTGTGTTGGCCCTGTGATAGACCCAGTAGGATTAAGCATAGCGGTTAGCACATCCGTCTCACAGCAACAAGGACCTGGGTTCAAATGCCGGGCTTGGCAAGGACATTTCTTTATAAGGTTAGCATGTTCTCCCCTGCTTATGTGGGTTTCCTCTGGATACTCCAGGTTCCTCCCACAGTCCAAAGACATGCTAATTGGCTTTTCAAAATTTCCCTTAGGTATGAGTGCGAATGGTTGTGTGCATTGGCCCTGTGATGGACTCAAGAGCTAATCTGGGTGTACTATACTTTTGCCAAGGGTCAGCTGAGATAGGCTCCAGCCTCCCAATGACCCTGGTCGAATAAAGCAGTTCAGCAAATGAAAGAATGAACTCAGAAATCTGCTAATACCATCGTGAAGACTACAGTGATCCTGAACAGGTGGTCAGAACAGGCTTTGATATATTGCAAGGATTTGTTTAGGGTGTACATTGTAGAGTGTCATCACTACAGAATAAACAAACAAACAAACAAATAAATAAATTCTGAAATTAGTCTCTGTTATGAAACTACATAGGTAAAGTTTGTGGAATTTACATACAGTGGTTTGCAAAAGTATTCACCCCTTCCTAATTTGTTGTCTTAGGCCTGCAATATAAATTGTTTTTTTAATGTAATGAACCTACACAAAAATAGTCCAAATTGGTGAAGTGAGATAAAAAAAAGTTTTTTATTCTTAATAATTAAATAATAAAAAGTGATGCATGAATTCACCTCCTTTGATATAAAGCCCTTAAACGAGATCTGGTGCTACCGATTACCTTTAGAACTCACATAATTTGGTAAATCAGGTAGATCTATGTGCAGTCAAGGGTTATATATACGCACCTCTTCTGAAAGGCCCCAGAGCCTGCAACACACTAATTATTGTGAGATGGATGCTGCTGAATAGTCCATGAAATGCAATGAACCTGAGGCGAATAATTGTTTTAGTATATATTACATGCATCATCCATTATGTTTTTCATGCATGAAAAACATCCAGTTAGCTATGTAACATGATTTTTTGTTTGGCAATTTTATTTTATTTATTTATTTATTTATTTTATTCAAGGTGGTGAAACATTGCCATTTCTCTATAGTATTACAGGTGGTGCACTGTAAGCTACTCACACACTGGTGGGTAGCACAGCATCCAGTGTGGTAGGAGCAAATTAGTTGTTAACTTTGTGTAGAAATAACAATTGACAAAGTTTCTTTTACATGGTTCAATGCTTTAAAGTTGGAACAAAAAAAGAGAATCACAATACAAATCAAATCAGCATCTAGGTAGCACGTGATAATATTAAATATTATATATATTGTTTCTGGTGGTCCCTGGTGATTCCCATCTGCATTACAGGGGCAGGACGGGTGAGTTTTTTTCATATTTATCGGAAAATGGCGGCTATATCTGCGACATCATAAATGGTTAACTACACTGCAGTCCCCCCAAAAAGATGTGGTTCATTGAAATGTGTACATTAATTCACTATTTGTATTTTAAGTTGTAATTTTACATACTGAAGTATTCATGTGCTCACAGAATAATTATAACTTTGATAAAACATAATGCACAATATGTGATCACTTTCGTAACTCTGTTTTCCGCTCACCCAAAACCCAAACGATTGTGTGTTTCGGTTCAGAAGGAAAGCTTCATGGTCAAGATCACTGCCTTAAGAGAAAAAGTAACTTAAAAACAAAAAACCCCAGTGAGTTTAAGGCGATGTAATATTTCTTTTTTCTTTCACATTTCATGGTGTTTGCATATTTTTTGGCCAACACATTACAACTACGATCGATTCCCATCAGACTCTACACCCAGTTGTTCTGCCATGTGCTATAATGGATTTGAACATTTGAGCACAACTGGCTGCATTAGCAGCTTAGTTCTGAGTAGTTCAGTGAAAACATTATTTACATAAATATTTGATGACCATCAGGCCTAGATGTGAAGGACTGACATAATGTATTAGGAATTATACAATGTTTAACCTTTTCACATTCTCATAACACCAAAATTAGATTGAGAAATGACCACCTGTCAGAAAAGGTTCCTTCCTATTATGAGGGTGACCTAGTAAGTAAAATTTCCAAATTCCCAAAGCAAACAATCAAAAAATGTTTGTCTGGGCTGATGAGGCATGGGTCAGGCATGACTAGATTGTGCCCATTGTTGAACCTCCCATACTGGCCCACAGCCGTGGACTTGGTTTTATTTTCAACTTCTAACATGCTTAAGTTTTTTGTTTTCTTTGGACAGTAAAGACTATTCTTTTCATTTGTATTAGTCAATTCGAATAAAATGTATGAAAACTGATGAACATTTGAAACTAAGGAGTAAGATTATAAAATACATATAACAAATACATTTATATTTTTCTGTCCAATAATTTCTTCTAAAGAAACAAATATGTACAGAAAAAGATATTTATTAGTTACTAAAGAGAGTTCTTAACCACATTTTCTTTTCATGTTACATGAGTGATCTTGAGCACTTTGTTACAATATTCCACACTACATGCCAGATAAAGCAAGATACTATCTTTGTTTTTATAAAGCATGACTAAAGAAACATTGAGCATTAAGTAAATGCAAAAAAAGTTTAATTTATTTAATAGAAGATTTATTTTTTGACCATAATGCCCCAGATGAGAGATCAGTTTCTGAGACAGCCCCATATACTAGTTAATGTTCAATTCAATAGCCTTAATGTCATTTTACAATGAAACCAACACTGGACGAAGGTGGCAGTACACTTTGAACAGCTCGCCAGACCACTGCCGGGCCAACACACACACACACACACACACACACACACACACACACAAACACATACAAACCCACACAAGTACAGAAAGAACATTCTTTCTGAAATTCTTTTCAGAAATACCCTCAAACCCAGGACCTTCCTGCTGTGAGGCAGACATGCTAACCACTTCATCACCTTGCCTCCCACAAGTGCAGATGATTTCCAATAATAGTGCATGCTCACCATGAAAAAAAATTACCAAACATCAGCTGCCACATTCAAAAATATAAGCACTAACAATTGAAGAGAATAAAATTAGTGGGATGTATTAGGCAAAAATTTGAAGTTGATGTGTGGGAAGCAGAAAAAAATGAGCAAACATTATGCAGAAAGGATCTGATTGACTTTGACAAGTGTTACATTATGATGGCTAAAGAACTGGGTCTATTCATCTTCATAACAGCAGGCCTTGTGGTGTTCTTGGCATGCAGTGGTACGTACCTACCAAATTGTCATAGATGCCCAAGGCTCACTGATGGGCTTTGGGAGTGAAGACTAGTTCGTTTGGTCTGATCCCCCATAGTTACTGTAGCAGTCTTGACTATGTTAGAATGATGCCAGAACACATATAGCTTGATTTATAGCTTACTGTGAATAAGACCACCTAACTTCAGAGCTGTCACGTGGTTTTAATGCTATGGCTGACCGGTGTATATTTCAAATCTCAAGGATACACTGATTGGGACCTCTGGTGTTCAGACAGTGCAATTGTGTTAGATGTATAATTATTACATTATTACATTTCTGTAATGGGAATTGCACAAATGTATCATTACACCCCTAAAATGTACTCATAAGATATTAATATTATAATTATACCAAAATTTGTCAGAATTTGGTCAGAATTAAGAAAATGATGGATGGAGCTAAGTACAGGCCAATTCTTCATTCATTCATTCATTTATTTGCCAAACCACGTAATCCTACTAGGGATGTGGGGAGACTGGACCCTATCTCAGCCACATCTGGGTGAGTGTGGGGTACACTCTGATCAGCTCACCAGTCCCTCGTGGAAAAACACACACAACCATTCACTCTCGCACTCACACCTGGGGGCACTTAAAGCAAGAGGACTTGAACCCATGACCTTCTTGCTGTGAGGTGGACGTGGTAACCACTCAGCCACCATGCCAATTTGTCAGGTGAATTCTTGAGGCAAAGAAATTTATGAAAGTGCTGGAGCATTTTTGCTTTGAAGAATGGACAAGCCAATAGAGACATACCCTTGGAGACTTGCAGCTGTGATTTCTGAAAACGGTGGCTCTACAAAGTACTGACTTTGGTGGGGGTGAGTAGTTATGCACGCTCAAGATGGCCATGACATCCAACTTCATCTTTATCACCAGGAGTACATTTCTCCAACATAAAAAAGCACTGCAATTTTCATTCATTCATTTTCTGAATCGCTTAATCCTAATTAGGGTCACGGGGAGGCTGCCGCCGATTTCAGCCAACTCTGGGCGAGGGCAGAGTACAGCTGGCCAAGCCATTGCAGAGCCACTGCCAATTTGTTTTAGTTTATCATACGATATTTTAAAGGGGAAAAACAGTGTTTTATTATTCACACACATTTCTGCATGCTGGAAAACTAACTGGCTAATGGCATTCTGACATTATATAGATCATATATATGATCTTATGACATTATATACATCATACAGACTGACTGCATTCTGTGTTGTTCTCATTTCAGCACAGACTGGCATAGGGGTAGTTTACATGAGTATGTATATGAAGACAGTTTCTAAATATGTTCTATAGTATTTTCCACATTATGTGTACTATAATAAAGATTATACATTGAGTAGGTGTGTCCAGACTTTTGGTAGAATTTTGGTAGAACTGCACCTTTATTTCACCAGAAAAGAGCCAACTGAACTGTTACAGTGGTTGGAATTGTAGAGCAGGGCTTACAGTTAAAAACATTAAATACAGTTTTCAAACAGGTAGTATAAGATCAATGTTGGTAATAAAATCAACAAGCTGTGACATTGCAGGGTTGCAGCATTGGGCTGAACTGGATAGCCGTGATCTGTCCTGCAGGGGTTCTGGACTTGCTCCAGGGGGATGGGGATATCATCAGGAGCCGTGCTGTTCATGCTGTCTCGTACCTGTTATTGCAAACAGTAAGGCAGTAGGTTTTGGATTAAGAATGACTGATTCTACTTTTTGCAAAAAAATTTACATGAACCTAATGCAAATAACTAGACAGACAGACAGACAGACAGAGAGATAGATAGATAGATAGATAGACAAACACATCTGGACATTTTACATGTTAGGCTTTATTCACATGTAGTGGGTGTGGTTTTAATTTCACATCATTTTTACACAAGATCTATTTATCTATTTTCTTGTTTGTTTATTCATTCCTTGATATTTTAAACTCTTTTTCCCAAGTATGATTTCCCCCTGTTTTTTATTTATAAATAAAAATTATTTATAAGTGATTTTTTTACTTTCATGATTGTTTTTTCCACAATTAATTTTTTATGAGAGTAATTCACTTTCATGTTTTGTTTTGTTTTGTTTTTTATTTTTAAACACAGTTGTTTTAAAAGATTTGGTTATCGTCATATGCAATTTGAAAAAGGAGACATTTTATTTTCATATCATTAATTTTTCCACACATGATTATTTAGTTATTTATTTAAAGCAATTTCCTCCAGGGTCAACAAAGTTTTTTTGGTTCTGTTTATTTTCACGTTTTAAAATAATTAATTTATTTTCATATATGATTCCTTTATCGGATATGTGGAAAAAAAAAAAGATTTTATTTTCACACATGAAAAAACTATTTATTTTTTCACAATGGATTTTCCACATAACTTATTTTCACAAGTTTTTTTTTTAATCATGATTGCTGAAATACCCCTATAATCATATATTAATCACATGTGAATAAAATGTGATCACATGTAAAATGTGTTGTTGTTTATTTATTTATTTATTTATTTAGGGCTGGAGTATTCAAACATTAGGTTCTGTAACCAAAGCTCCAGAGCCATTTTCTTTCTACAGTGTTGGACTTCATTCACTACTTGTAATTTTATCTGCAACTGTGCAATTGCATAAAAATTTTATGCCTGCGGAGGGCACTGTTTCATGTTTTTATTTATTTATTCATTTTTCTTTCTGTTTTTTTTCTCTTTTTTTTTTTTTGCTAGATAATAAAAAGTATCATATCATAGTAAGTTCAAAAAGTATTCACACTACCATGGAAAATCAAAACATGTTCATTCACAGATCTGACAACACCTTGGATAATTATGCTCTTTTGTACCTGTCACCCAGACAAAGTCTATTACTGTTTATATTTCTAGCCAAGTTAAACACAAAAAGAACTAGTCACATCTGCCTATTTATTTGGGTAATGTAACAAATATAAAACTGGGTACTGGTTTATAGTTATCCATGTGTTCATCTTACAATATGTTTTATTATGCATGAAGGAGACAAAATAAGAAGGGGGGGCCTCACTTGTATAAAGAATTTACGAGATGGTTTCAGTTGGACCATTAAAGGTCACTTAAGGTCAAAGGTAACTGTCTCATTAAAAACTGCAAATATAGTGTTCTATAGTAATGGCTTGCCTATCAGCACTTGTTTCGAAGTGATAAGCCCTCTGTCTCCAAAAATTTGCAACCTTCTTCAATCTTGGCAAAAATCTTAAATTCAGTCTGTGATTAGCATCCTGAGTTGGTTCATCACCAAGCATCACCAAATTTGATAAAAATTCTTGCATGGATGTGGTTAGGATTTTGTTTGCAGACAATCTGACAACAAACATACAAACTACAGACATATACCAGTAATTACACACCTCTTCCAACACAAGTAGGAACGCTTGTAACAATGTAAAGAAACAAACTTGTAGTCTGTGAGCTGCATTTAAATGTTTCATTTAAGGGCTGTGAATACTTATGCAACAGGCTTCTCAGTTTGCAACTTTACCCAAAGGCAGTCATGATAAGCAAAATTTTAGAGTTATGTAACATAATTCAGTTCAAAATGTACACAGTGTGCAAAACAATCTCTTTCATTACAGCTTTATTAAACCTTATCAACAAAACATGTAGTGTGTTCTCTATTTAGTGTGAATAATTTTGCAACCCACTGTATATAATAGAATATGTCATGTCATGTCATTTTGTGAAGCACTTTATCCTATATTATGGTCATGGAGCCTATGTCAGTTGACTCTGGGCAAGGGTGGGGTGCATCCTAAACAGCTCCCCAGTCTACCACAGGGCCAACACACACACACACACACACACACACACACACACACACACACACACAAGCACAAACACACACACACACACACACACACACACACACAAAACCATTTACACTCACAGCTAGAGGCAATTAGGAACAGCCAATTAGCCTAACGTGCATATCTATGAACTGTGGGAGGAAACCCAGAGAAAACTCATGCAAGCACAAGGAGAATGCCGCCCAGGACAGAAAATACATTTTTTATATGAACCAATATAAAATATGAAGCAATTTTTGTTTTTTTCATTGATTAGGGGGCGGCACGGTGGCGTAGTGGTTAGCATGTCTGTCTCACAATAAGAAGGCCTGGGTTGTTTGAAAAGCTTGGGCGTCTCTGTGTGGAGTTTGCATGTTCTCCTCGTGCTTGCATGGGTTTCCTCCATGTACTCCAGTTTCCTCTCACAGTCCAAAAACATGCACAGTAGGCTAACTGGCTGTTTCAAATCACCCATAGGTGTGAGTGTGAGTGTGAATGGTTGTGTGAGTGTTGGCCCTGTGAGCTGTCCAGGGTGTACCCCACCCTCGTCCAGAGTCGGTTGAGATGAGCACCAGCCTCCCCACGACCCTAATTAGAATTGAAGCAGCTTAGAAAATGAATGAATGAAAGATGTTTAGGTCTGAACCAGTTTATTTCTCATTAAAGAACATTGCTTCCTAAAACAATATGATATGACTTCAGCCCTTCCCAATGTTTTCTTCACCCATGAAGTGTTCCGAGTATGTTATATAAAATGCCATTTTACCACGTGAGATCATGTTTATACAGCTGTTTAAAGGGTTAACATACTTTGGACTTTGATACATTTTGGTGTTCAGTCTATTTTAATAAAATCACAGTCGCTTTGTCAGTGACAATTTAATAAAACATTATTAGTGAATAATTTCACTGTACAAGCTATATAAAAAATTAGTCTGTATATTATCATGGAGAAGCATATTACTGTAGAGTCAAAAACTCTTACTTAAAGAATATACGACATGGTTGGGGTTTAAACCTTTCAAGTTCACTCAAGGTCTTATTTCAAAACAATTTGTGACCTTGACCTTTGACCTAGACATTTCAAAATCAAATCATAACTGGGACACAAGTAAGCTTCCAAGTTTGGTGAAAATTCCTGCACAGGTGTCGGAATTTTTTTTCACAGACAAACTGGCAAACAAGACAAACTAACTAACTAACTAAGTAACGAACATACAGATGAGCAGATGGACTCACAAATGCCAATGATTGCAATACCTCCACCTAAACGCAGTTGTCAGTTGCAATATTGTTTTTATATTTGTAATAGAATTATTTATTTGCAGCTTGTCTTAGGAAATTGACGTCTACAGTATTGTTGTCCAGTGTGTTGTGTTAATTTAAAGAGTTTGAGTTCATAAACAGATAAGTGCCATTATTTTAATTATGAGACATAATACTTACTTTAAAGCTACTGAAAAAAGTATTTGAAGGCTACTGGAAAAAGGTTTTTTAAAGCTACTGGAAAAGGTCTTTTAACGCTACTGGAAAAAGTTGGGTTTTTTTTTTTTTTGTAAAGCAACATAAAAAATAGTTTTTCTCGTTATTAAAACAATGACACTTATCTGTTTTTGAACTCAAACTCTTTATTTGACCATTACACAGCATAATTTACTGTGACTGTCCTGATATCAAAGGCAACTTCTTGAATTTAAAAATGCAAACTTAAAAATACATTATATTGTAATTACTATGTTTACATTTACAGAATCAATGATTCATACATAATGTGGTACAGAGCAGAGATTGGTGGTTCTTTTCTGGTGGGTTTAAACAGTTTTGTTTTCGGCTTTGTTTTTTGACAGTCAAAAATTTTGACATGATCAGTGCAATTATCATGGATCCACCAAGTTGACTTGAGATCATCACAAATCCACCAAGTTTCCTCAAGATCATCACGATTCGAACCCACAGCCCCCATGCTCATCACAATTCTCTCAAATCGTGGACATCGTGCCCCATTGTAAACCCAGGGTTAATGTGAAAGAAAACTCTGTGTGTGTGTGTGTGTGTGTGTGTGTGTGTGTGTGTGTGCTCTAACCATTTCAACTGCTTTAAACACTCTAATTAGGTTCCTTCCAAGAGCATCTTTGACCTCATCATCTGTCCAGCCACGTCTCAGCAGTTCTGCAACCAGGTTGGGATACTTGGAAACATCCTCCAGGCCAGTTGGTAACCTGTGTAAAATGTGTTGAAGTTAGTGCTTGTGTAGTTACTGTAACACTGACACTGGAGACTTCATTTATAAATATATTTTTAAAAAAACCCTGCTGTTTTTTAACCTGTGACAGTTTCCAGTTTTTACTAGGGTCAAAACCGAATGAAATTAGTACAGTGATTAGTTAGCATACTATAACTGACAACCACAAAAAGGCTATACATTGAAGCCTTATGGAACAAACAACAGAATCAAAATAAATCACTTGTTCTGGCCACTGAAAGACACATAAATGTATTATAAATATCTGACAATATGAAAATGATCCCTATAGAGATACACCTGTGCATTTCTAAACTTATTGTATTTAGCTTTCTGTTTTGTTGGTATTATGCTATGCATTTATAAAAATAATTATATTTCAGTTAGACCTCTCAGATGGATCTGTTAGAGGTTTGTGTGGTTCCATGGCCCAGAGGGAAATGCTGGCGGGAGTGAAAGTTCCAGGCAGGATCAGCCATGCCATTCTGGTTGAAGGGTATAGTCCTGACAAAGAATGACCCAGGTTCCAAGTAAAGGAACTTTCTTGATGAAGTGAATGGCCACTATGGGTAGGAAGCACTGATCAGCCACGGAAGGCAGCCTTTCTAGGAGCGTGAAACAAACTCTTTAAAAATGGAGCTCTAACAAGGTCCAACAACCCAGTGGAACGTTCCTCTGTATATTCGATATCCGTACAACTTATCCTGGGTAAGCTGGACCAATCCCAGCTGACTTTAGACAGGGGTGATAACAACTGCAAACAGTATAACTGTGATTTCAATACTGATTAAAAAAAGACTGTTTTAAACCATTAAAATTCAAAATACTACTATACAGAATGGGAGCTTATCTTCTACAAGAGTGTATCTCGATAATGAATGATTCCAACAAGACTCCCTTGTCTTCATCGTTACATTTGAAAGACATTCTACAAAAGGATTCAAGAGTTGAGTGTCAAAGGTATCTAATTCAGTATCCCAGATTAACTCATTTGATTGAGAGGTTATAAGGATTATAATTTTTTTTAACCCCTCCGAATTACGTGTATATGGTCATTTTGATCTACACTCCATACCAGGTGGTGGCGGTATTGCACTAAATACCTATTTTCCAACCTCCAAGAAGCCCTCAGCCTGCATTAAGAAAACAAAGTTCGACACATGGGGCAGTATGGTGGCTAGCGGTTCGCACTTATGCATCACTGAAAAAATGTCCTAACTTCAAGTCCTGTGTTCAAAGAGGGTGCTTCTGTGTGGAGTTTGCATGTTCTCCCCATGCTTGCATAGGTTTCTTCCAGGTAATCCAGTTTCCTCTCACAAATACAAAGACATGCACATTAGGCTAATTGGCTGTACTAAATTGCCCTTTTGGTGTGAGTATGAGTCCTAATGCGTGTGTGTGTGTTGACCCTGCTATGGACTGGCGAGTTGTTCAGGGTGTACTCTGCCTTTGCCCAGAGTTGCCTGAGGTAGTCTCCAGCCTCCTTGTGACCCTAGTATGGCAAATGGAAGAAAGGAAAGTTGATCTAATGTGCATGTCTTGGACAGTGCTTTGTCACCCATAAATTATTGTTTTGCTGTCAGTTATACTTCAAAGCACTGGAATGCTCAAGAAATAGCTGTTTTCATGTTAAACTAATCAGAATGAATACAGCTGATGAAAGGTGGATGCCAGTCAGCATGGTGTGCAATGGAGACATTGATTAGATCTACACTGATTAGATTACACCTGATTAAAGTATTTTTGGATGGAAAGTGATCCTTTAACCAGCTCAGCTCTGAACTATTGCTTTACATCTTTCTCTTGGCTGTGCTGAGTAAATCTTATTATTTTTTCAACTGCTTTTTTTAGGGGTCACCACAGGACATTATCCTTCTCCATCTTGCTCCGTCCTCTGCATCTCTCTTGATCACACAAATCACCTGCATGTCCCCCCTCACCACATCAATAAATCTCCTCTTTGGCCTTCCTTTTTTCCTACCAGGCAGTTCCATCCTCAATATTCCTCTCCCAGTATACCTTTCATCCCTCCTCTGCACATGCTCAAACCATCTCAATCTGGTCTCTATCACTTTATCACCAAGCACTCCTACCTTTGCAGATGCCTTTCTGTCACAATTAACAGCCCGTCTTCTTCACCCATTCCACCCTGCCTGGACTCTGATTTTCACTTTGTAACCACACTTTCTGTTACTTGGATGAATGACCCCAAGCATTTAAATTCATCTTCCTTCATCACCTCTACTCCTTGCAGCTGCACATTCATGCCCATGTACTCTGTGTTACTCCTGCTAACTTTCATTTCTCTTCTCTTCTCTCCGGTACAGTTGCATTGAGTAAAAAGATTATGTTAAATTAACATAATGACATGACCCTGTGGTGGCACTCTAGCTCTTGGAAAGCGAACTGGAATGAACAATTGCCCTGTCCCAGTGCTAGCACTTAGTTCATGATGACCAAAATAGGGTGAACGTGGCCTGGTTATTGATGTGCAGCTATGGCTTAGCCTAGAACATTAAAGGAAACACTCATGCTTACCTGGTCACACCATCATAATCGCCACCAAAACCCACACTGCTGGGACCAGCCACATTTTTGATGTGGTCAAAGTGATCTTTGTTTGGAAGAGAGAGTAAATACAGTTAAACCTCTTTAAATTGAAAGAGGTAAATGTTACATTCTCATTGTGTGTCTTACTCACCTGCCACGTCTGAGAGATTGGCCTTTTGGCTACATGTGACATAGTCATTATAGAAATTCACCATTACGATCCCATTTTTTTGTTTCTGAGAAAATGACAAAATCTCAAATGTAGTTTCAGTGACATGACAATTGCTGTTTTTTTTCTTTTATTTATCCCAATATACTGTAATTAACAGGTTGGAAACTGGCCAGTGACTGGGTTGTAAAACAACTACAGCATCCATATTATTCTTTGCTGGACAGGTGCATGAATTTTATTACTTTTGCTGTGTCAGATGAAGTCATCAGTTTCTCACCACTTTCTCAAGGATGTAATCTGGGACATTTCTCTTGTGAGGACAGACACTGTATGCAGAGGAGTGGCTGAAAATAATGGGGGCTTTGGAGAGATCCAGCACTTGGTTCATCACCTGTTCTGACACATGAGCCAAGTCCACCAGCATGCCCATACGGTTCATTTCACCAATCAGTCGCTGAAAATGAAGTGTAAAATAGAAGTTAACTATATAAACAGTTCAGGGTAACACACACAATCATTCACACTTACACCTAGAAGCAATTCGAAATAGCCAATTAGCCTAATGTGCATGTCTCTGGACTTTGTGGGAAACAGTAGTACCTCGGAGGAAACGAACGCAAGTATACAGCCTATTTTATCTGTAGGTCTTCAAAACCTATAAAATATATTGTCATTTAAACTAATGCTAAATAACAATTAGTCACTGAACACATTGTGGATATCAATGAATAGTCCTTTTACATCGAAGGGACTATTCAGAGCCTGATCCGAATAAATGTTTTAGTATATAAGATACAGGAATGTAAGAAAAAACAACTTAAACTAAATATTTATGATTTATTTTAAATGTTTAATTGATTCAAGCATTATCCTGAGTTTGCAAGGTGGATAATAAACAATTGTTAAATGAGGCAGTGTATGCTACGGAGAATTATTCAGTCAAGGGGTTGCTATCTGCTGAGACCAAAGGCAGAAGTCAAATAATTCTCCATACTATACAAAAGCAATGATGCTATAAGGGTGCAATGCTAAAAATTATTTGATGACTTTCCACAAATCAGAAATGAGAAAATATCTTGAATGAATAATGATGTCTATTATTCCAAGAACCAATCAGATTGTGCCATTCCCAAACAGTACATACCAAAATGTAATAGCCTTACTGTGAAATCATGTTGCTCCTCAGGAAACTTAATCATGAAGTTGGAAAAAGTAGTGTTAATGAGTCACATGCTGAAGGACTGTATTTTACTGCACTTTACTCTAATGTAGATAAGGAGCAAATCCATGTGCTATTAACAGCTTGTTCAGCAGAAAATCAGAGTGATGTTCTAACCTTTCCAAAGTCACTCAGGCCATTGTGCTCCACGGGACCTAAGCCTGTATCCACCAGCCAGTTATCCACCCTGGAAAATTAAAGATTTTTATTTATTTATTTTTTTGATTATACATTTATCATCAACACATACAACAATGTGGTTGGCTTTCAGAGAAAACCTGTTTCAAATCCATCACAGGGATTTCCCTGCACATGTTTAAATAAACATGGGCGGTTTAGGGTGGCGAAACTAAAATATAATTCATGAAGAGCTCCAATGACGTAAGCAAAAGTCAGTTTATGTTGCAGGATATTATGATAATGAAATCATCTTTGTTATGTCTTACAGTACATTTGTGTTAAACAACTTAGTCTGACGTCCATCCACTTACCAGGGTGTGTTGCAGCTGTGTGTGAGAGTCAGATAACGGACTCCCAGCTGATACATGGTGCGTAATGTTCCCATACTGCTGTCTATGGAGTGGCCTCCTTCCACCCCAATCAGACTCGCAGTCTTATTATTAGCAAAGGCATCCAGTATGTCTGAAAATGAAAGACAGATTGTAATATTAAAGGCCAGTGCTACAAAGTTAGATTTTGTTTGTTAGTATAAGACAGCAATATAAAATCATATTAAAACGATAAAATTGTAAAATCCGTGACACCAGTGATTCCTTTTAATTACAAGATCTCTGACAATTGCTTTGTCTGTAACCTAATTGATTTTAAATGAGTTATTTCAATAT
>JAQMYF010000017.1:9820286-9844171 GCA_030014195.1 Neosilurus mollespiculum
CAGCGTGTTTCTGCCCTGCGATGGCCTGGCAAGCTGTCCAGGGTGTACTCTGCCCTCGCCCGGAGTCGGCTGAGATGAGCGCCAGCCTCCCCGCGACCCTAATTAGGATTAAGCGGTTCAGAAAATGACATGACATGACTTTTACAAGGGTTCCTTCCTCTATGTCAGTGACCTCATGTGTGTGCTAATTCATTCATTCACCATTTCCTCTACCATGAACACTTTCTCAGGGTCTGGGACGCGATGGAAACTGGAGTCTGTTCCTGGAACTCTGCGGTTGAGCTGGGACACCCGGATCGCTTTCGGGAAATCTTACAGTTTTCTATTACCTGTCCATAACACGAATGAGATGATTTTTTTTTCATGGGCCATGTGTGTGAAAGAGAATTAGCTTATAGGACTATAAGAGCCTTAATTTAAATCTGATGTGCGTATTGCAGATATCGTTGTTGTTTATTATCGCGATAATAATCGCCAAACCCTGTGCGCCTGCGTACAAGATAGAGCCCAGAAAGCGGAAATCACGTGGTGGAAGGACGTTTATCTAAGTCGTAAATGAGTGACGAATTGACGCAAAACAGAGAAGAACTGGACTGTGTGATTGAGAAAACTCATCAGCCGTGTCGAATATATATGCAGTCTGAATTGGGAGCAGTTTAAACTCGGCATGCCATAAAACTATAGTATAGTATAGTATAGCATAGTATTTTTATTACTAGAATGAGAAGTTACCTTCAGCTGTCCCGCCATGACCACACGTTGTAAACGCTGCAAGCGTGGACACGTGATTTTATTCAATTCTCGCGAGATCTCGCGATGTTTAAAGCCGCTTTATAATCAACCGTGTTTCTCTAATAGATACTACAGGCTACAATGATGTTTAGCATTAAGCATTTGTTATTGAACAAAAAAAAAAAAACGTGTAATAATAAGTCTATATAAGAAATGATGTGCTTGTATTTTTTTAACTGAGCAAAATAAAAGGGGAAATTCAGCTACATGCACCCTCTTTAATTCTGTCTTCAGGGACTAGGACATTTTTCAGAAGTTGTTTAAAACCATTTTATATTTATTCAGTGATTCATTTTCTAAGCCGCTAAATCCTAAATAGGGTCGCGGGGAGGCTGGGTCCGATCTCAGCCAACTCTGGGTGAGGGCGGGGTACCCTGGACAGCTCGCCAGGCCATCGCAGGGCCAACATATATATATATATATATATATATATATATATATATATCCATTGAATACAATAAAAATAAAATTCAATTTCACATATTAAATCCTATTATTATATTAACAGTCTTGAATTATTATTGTAAATATTTCCAAACATTACTTTTCCTGCAGGAAGATAATTGTTACAGATATATGTTTGTATATTTATAAAGAAAGACAACCTTAGCAAAAAGTAGTATACTTGAAGTTTATTTAATTAAGTATACCTGAAAAATATTTTATTCTATTAGTATTGATGTACTTAGACTTTTCTTTAAACTATTCAGTATAAACCGATTATACTTCACTATACTATTCTGAAATACATAAAACATAGTATATAATAAGTAAACTTAAAGTATACTGTGTCAGTTTTAGTATACTTGTAGTACACTTGAATAAACTACTTTTTGCTAATGCTTAACAGCCTCCATTAAAGGAAAAAAAACAGGTCAAAGCCTCCAGAAGAACTGTGATTGATTCTCCAAGGTATTCAGTAAAATATACCAATTAATTTTCTTATAAAATAGCACTTTTTCACCGAAACTACTTTATAACAGCTTACAGTAAACAATGAATCTAGGAAAGATTGTTGTTATAGAAGTCTTGGGGTTTTTGTTGTTGTTGTTTTTGTTTTGTTTTTTTCAAGTTTAAGAAGTTTTTGTCATTTTAACCACATATAGCTGACACAGTACATAGTGAAACGAAACAACGTTTTTCCAGGACCAGGAGCTAGATAAACATACAACAAATTTGGAAAAAAAAGAACTAGGACCAAGGTTTTTGTCCTGGCCACATAAAGTGCAAAGTGTGCAACTATGCACAACAGTGCAAAGACAGTACAAAAAGAAAAGACAACACATGAATGAGACACTTAGTGCCGGAAGAACTTTAAAAAATGAGATGGAATGAAAAAAATCAAATCATGTACAGAGTAGCAGCGGTCAAGGGAGTGCAAACAGAATATAGGCATAGATATAAATATAAACATAGCAGCGTAATGAAATAATGACAGGATTGAGGTAGTGCAATAAATAATGAACAGTGTAAGTTATGTGTGTGTGTCCACAAAGGCGAAAGAGAGTGAAAGAGTTTGTGTGTGTGTGTGTGTGTGTGTGTGTGAGAGAGAGAGAGAGAGAGAGAGAGAGAGAGAGAGTGCGGCCGGACATCTGTTTCATGACATCAAGGATAAGTACATGCCTAATTCAAACTTAAATGAACAAACATGTCATTAAACTTTTTATTGTCATTCTCATTAAAATCTTTCTTCTGAATATAGTGAAACATGTTTTCTTCCTATGTACATGCAGAACCCATCAAGATATCAGAAATGGCTCAGGTGTCAGGTATTTTGTTTTACTAATAATTTAAAAAAGCATGGAACCATGGAAATAAAGAAAAAACTGGCCTGATATATCTGTAGTCACCCTATATACAATTTGTATCTAAGAATGTAGTAGCAGCATTGACAATAGGGTAGAATCACACACACACACACACACACACACACACACACACCCTGACTCAGGCACATCATCAACGTCACATGCAGTGTTGAGAAGGAGGGAGCACCGGAATCTCCTTGTTGATAACATGCATAAAAAAAATTTATTAAAATAAGTTAATTTTTCCATTGTCGCCCACTATTCTCTATATTGTTATGTTAGTATTATGAGGAAAACCTTTTTTTTTGCTTAAAAATATTACTTATAGTAGCATTATCTGTCACATGATCACTTGTAATCTATACCTAGGAAGAAAACAAGCAGAGATGAGAAACAAATTTGGTCTTAATTGAATTTTAATTGTAAAATATTGGTGTACCTTGAAATGATAATGTACCTAAATGTCCTAATACACTAATAATAAACCTAATACACTGCAGGGATTCCTACAAATGGAACAGTGACAGCTTAAAAATCAGGCCTATACATCAATGCATTATTTGTCTCACACTCACACACTTAACCTGGTTATGGGAATGCTCAGTAGTGATGATATTATGGATCCTGTTTGTAGTATTTATGTATTAGAGGTTTGTTTTTTACACATTTATCCATTTTTGCTCAAGTAGGCTATCAGTCGGTAAAAAAATTGTTGAATTTCTTTTCTTTTCCTAACTTCTGTGAAAAAGCAGTCTTTGCGTATCATTTTGGTTGGTACTACACGGTCTAAGCAAAAACCTTTAGGGCAAAGCTCAGCTGAAATCAGACTTTGCATGTAGTTTGAGTGTCTCTTGTCATTTTCCTAAGGAAAATGAGGAAGTTAGCTCACATCCACTGTTCCCACAAAGAGACTTGCCCCAATTTGCCTAAGATGGACAAAAGCACACTGCTTTTCAGTCTCCTTGATTCTACTTCAAAGTGAAGTTTGCTTCTCCTGTTCTCTTTCCACAATGCCTTTCCGAAGGCAACTTGTAATTTTTTGTTGGATTTCAGTGACTTCTTTCTTACTATCCGCTCAAGCCTTTACTGTGAAGACGTCCCGAGATGTATCAGGCAACCAAGTTATCGACAAAGCTACTTTTCAGGATGTGTCGTATGAATTTGTTGCAAAGCCCCAGTCATGGGAAGAAGCGACTGAAGCCTGTATGATTCAAGGTGGGCAACTTCTAAAGTATCTGGACTGTGAAATCATGGATTTCTTATCCAAAGAGTTCATGGTTCTCCAGAACATGGCTCCAGGATGGTGGATCGGTGAGGACTTGACGGAATCTTATAAAAAGTGTGTTTTAGACGGTGAGTAGAAAAAGAGAATCTATCCTGTCAAGTCACTGCTGCTCTTTTCCCTGTTCCCATCCCTTAGGTGTACAGGATAGCTTTAAAGATTAAACTGGAAATATGGTGAGATTTACTTTAAATGTTTAATGTTTGAAGTTCTTTTCTTTTGCCAGAGATGATATGATAATGGTAGGCGAAAATAAACCGAAAATAAATACTGGATAAGGAAACACATTCCTGTGGTGAGATTTCTTTGAAAGTCACTGGGGTCTCGGTTGTCTATTATTTTATTGTCAAGTTAATTAATGGAATTGTAATAGTTCAGGGGTTTTTCAGATACAGATTATAATATGACTGTTTGATTAAAAAAGCTTAGTTCATTAAAAATATTAATGACCCCAAAAAAAAAAAAAAACTATATCAGCGGGAGTTGGCAGGACCATTGTATTGGTTTTTTAATACCTTCAGAAGTAGGCAGCAATAAGATTACAACAGATCTCCAGTACCGATTATAGAAAAAAAATTATAGAAAAAATAGAAAAGTAAATATAATTTTTTTCATTCTAATCATAAACATATATATTGTGGTGATATGTATGTTGTAATTAATTAATCATTATAAAATTATGTAATTATATTCTATGAATTTAAACATCTTTAGAATAAATTAGCTAATATAGTTCAATGCACCCCAATGTTTTTTTTTTCATTAAAAACCAGGAAAATGTATGCTTTGCTTTTAACGTCATCTCAAAACAACAAAATTTCAGAATGACATGAGAGTTTGATATGCAATATATCTACAACCCTCAATCCAAAATTATTTGAAGAAGGCAGCGTAACTACTTGAGTCACACAGTGTCAGGAAACATGAACTGTTGTTCAAAAGAAGTAAAAAAAAAAAAAATCTAAACAAAACATAATTTTATCATCAACATGGTAATTTTGTAATTATTAAAGCAAATGAACATTAGAGTATCTCTGATAAATCAGAAAAATGTATTGTGACATAGTTTATCACAATATTTATATTACGCCATCATATCCTCCAGCTCAAGGTGATAATAAAAGCACAGAGGAAAAATTCAAATCGATATTCAAAATATATATATTATTATTATATTATTATTAATATTATTATTATTTACTGTTCACAAACTGCATATGTTTGAGGAAAACCTTTGCATTGCAAAAACCTGCTAAGTCAAGTTGGTCAGTTTTTAAGAAAAAAAATTTTCTAGGCATAGAAATGATCTTCCATAGATTCGTGTTTTCACTATACTGAAACTATTCAGTCAGCCTTCCAGACATGATCCATAAAGAAATGCGCAGTGCCTGAAAAAGAGGCTAAGAGAAATATCTATTTTATTTTATTATATTTTTTTTACAGAACTTGATTTAGCAGGTTTTGCAAGTGGACTCCTCATTTTCCTGCTAATTTCACTTTAATTCATAATATATAGTGAATACAGTGCTTTAGGATGAAGTGAATAAGCAGAAGAATTAAGGACTGAAACATGTATTTTCTGCTTAATGTATTTCTTATTTATGATATTTCACTAATAAAAGAGTAAATGTTTTATTTCTATATGCAGGAATGCCCACTGCTCCACCTGCTGACGAACCTAGTCCAGATTTTTGCACCTACATGACAATGAACCCATTCCAGCTGGTGAACACACCCTTCTGCAACATCACCTTGGGTTACCTGTGTACTCAAGGTAAAAAAAAAAAAATTTACATGGGACACTTTTTGCATGTATCCTGCATTACTGGAAATAACAGCTCTACAGTGTGCTGTGTAACACAAGGTGTCAGTTCTTTATTATAAACCAAAAATATATAATGCTGTTATTATTGTTTCAGATTCACAAGTAGATGAAGATGAACACGAACGAGTGCAAAGGAGCATTCGAGTCCGAAGAAACACGGCAACATGTAAATCTCTCATTTGAGAATATATGAGTATATATATATATTCAGTGGACAGATATTTTAATATTTGATTTTTTGTTTTGGATTTTTTCAGTAAGTGAGCAGTTACAGTCAATGACTTCATCAACAAGCCTGATTTCCACCTTGACGGTTAGTAAAATTTTTTAAATATGTTTTTACATATACCAGTGAGGCAAGTGCAAAGATTTTTTGGCATTTATTTTGTGTTGTATTTTTCAGTTTGCGAAGCAAATATTAAACCAAATTGCAAATTTTCCAGAGGTGATGAATAATGATTCAAAGGTGACATGTCTTCAAATACTCTGAGTAATTTCTAAAAATAAATCTATAATCTTTTTTTCTGTGTCAGTTAGAAGAATTCATTTCCTGGTTTGTGATAAAATATCTGACTTTTTCCTCTTTTTTTCAATTCACAGAAGAATTACCTGAATAATATACTAAATGCCATAAATAAACTGAATACAATAGATGAGGCTTCTCAGAAACTCACTACGAATTGTACTGCAGGCCTTATTTTGCACACCATAGAACAATGTGACTCAGACGACGATGCAGAAAATGTAAGCAAATAATAAAGAGAGAGAGAGAATTTGTGATGACACATATTACATATTATAACCACCAATATGTGCTGTTCATTTTGTGTGTGTGTGTGTGTGTGTGTGTGTGCTTTGTGTCTTTGCATTACACAGCTTGAGGAGCTGCTTCTTCTGGCTGTCAAGATTTATATGCAGCTTAATTTTCTTACAAATCAAAACGCAGGTCAGGTTTATGCCTGGCATTTTGTATCTGGCTCGCTTTTTGTCACCAAGTAGGTGTACTTTTGGATTTACACTTTTGTTCATTTTTCACTTTTGGCATTTTAGAATGGTTGACAACTAAATGAAATTCATTCTTGATATACTACGTACATACTTACAAAAGCCTATGAATATAACCTATACTGTATACCTATTTATAATGGCTTATTCCAGTTAACCTCAACTGACTTGAATCACCCTTAATTTTCTACTCTGTCGTGCCCTTTATGACACAACACCTGCATATGCCCTTCATGACAACTGGTATAAACCCACATAGCCATTTATTAATTCTTATTCCAGTAATAATCAGCATACATTATTACTCCCTTCTTCATTTGTCACTTAATATGTAGTGTTCATAAGGCTACAGACCTGTATAAGACCTAACACCTGTATAAACCTCTTGTAAGACAACTGGTCATTCATTCATTCATTCATTCATTCATTCATTCATTCATTCATTTGTACTACCATAAATTTATCTGCCAAAAAGAAACATGGACATAATTTTGTGTCTTTTTTCTGTCTTTTACAGACAAGCACCAGAAAATCTGAACAATTTGACCTTGGGGGGTGGTAGTGAGACTACTGTCCAGTTTCCCCCATTTGACGCTTTACAGTCACAGCTGCCATCTGGTCCTATCAGCGTTCAGGTTTGTTCAGCCAACCACAAACTTTTACTGTCATGACCGTGCATGTGGGTAGCATATAGTGCAAATTTTCAGTCATCTGTTAACGATATGGCAGGACCTAATACTCAACCCTCACTTTAATATATAGTCATTTCTGCCATTTTCTTTCATTTAAACATGTTTGGTTTTGTTCCTCACTTTCTAGCTTTTCAGTTATAACACCAACCCGTTGACTGAGGAATCAAACTATAGCATCACTGGCAGTGTCTGCAGCCTGTCACTCTCGGATGACACATCTAATATCAAACTCAGCAATCTCTCAAGTTTTATTGAGGTGAGTTCAGATGACCTTTTTACCAAATCTCTAAATTTGCATCACAAACCTCATCAACACTTTGACAAAAACCACAAGCATGATTACATGGACTGCAGTTGCACACGTGAACTTAAGTAAGCATGACATGTGAACAATGTGGTCAATCATAAGAAAAATGAAAAGAAACTTAGCATTTAAAAACAATGAAAAAAATTAATCAGGAAAAATATACCATAGTAATCATATGTGAAAATTATTGAATCATGTGAAAAAATTCATATAAAATAAATGAATAATAACGAAATATTTGAAGAACTTACATGTGACAACCGTGTGTAAAAGCACCTGAGAAATAAACAAATCATGGGAATCATGTGAAAAATGTCCATGGGGAAAAATGTCCATATGTGAAAAACAGTGAAAGCTAATCTATGAAGTCTCATGTGTAAATGTTCTATATGAATTCTGTATTGGCAGTAATAAGCCAGCATTGCTTAATCGTGTGAATGGTGGACTGATATAATGCATTCTTCTCTCATCTCTGTGCAGATATTTCTGCCACGTCCTGATGCCCCTGAACCAACATTTTCAAACATATCTTTGAAGTTTGGGTTTGGTGTCATTACAAGCTTCAACATCACTGATCCAAACTCAACTGTCATTGTTACTGCAATACCAGATAAAAATGTCTCTCTTGAGATGATCCTGTCTTCCACTTACAAATCTCAAAATAACAGTCAAAAAGTCATCCTGAATGGCAAAGGTAAATAGTGTCCTGAACAAAAACTAAAATAAATACATCAACCTTTATAAAAAGCAATAGGACAATTGAAGAGTTTGAGTTCAAAAATATATAAGTACAATTGTTTTAATTATTAGAAAAATTATTTAAGTAGCTTTACAAAAAAACCTTTTTTCAACAGCTTTCAAAACCTTTTTTCAGTAGCTTTAAACTAAAAAGCTATGGAATAGAAAATGTGGATTAAAGAAGCAAATTGCATTTTGATGCGTTTGTTGTTGTTTTTTACAGGTATAAGACATTGCTAAGATCTTGCATAAAAAGTCCTAGGTTTCTAATTTTAATTATTCAATAAAGTTTTAATGCAATGTCCTTCTCAATAATTAGATTGTTTTACGTGTTGTACATCATGTGATTTCCCTTTTTTATTTCCCTTTTTGTTTCTGTGTTCTCTCTGCTACACATGAAGGCGATAATTATCGCTGGCTTATCCACCCTGAGATGTTGAACACTACTAGCAAGATCATGTATGTGAACATCACACTCTACAACTACACATCAAGCGTTCCAGTGACAGTCAATATTTCACTCATGAATTTTAAATGCGTGTTCTGGGATGTAGACCAAAAAGAATGGAGCAGAGAAGGATGCTGGGTAAGTGCATATAGAGTCCCACAGAATAACAAATTGAGTAAGAATAGAATTAAATTATATCTCAGGTGCCTCTTTTGTGTGACTTCGATCCCACAGGTTGGTCCTCAAACAACGCCCAAAATGACCCACTGCTTATGTAACCACAACACGTTCTACGGGAGCTCCTTCTTCATCATGCCCAATCCATTAGACCTGTCCAAAACTGGTGCGCTCTTTGCTACTATTGGTAAAAACTATGTGGTCGCGGCTCTCCTTGGTGCTTTCTTCTTCCTCTATCTGATCCTTGTGGTTTGGGCGTGGTATGCTGACAAAAAGGCCATGAGAACGGTACAGACCACTTCTGTCTTGTATGATCTGAAATTATGATAATACTAATCAGAGAACGAGAGAGAGAAATAATTTTTTGTATTTTTTCCAGCGCAAGGCAATGCTGCTGGAGGACAATCATCCATGTGCTCATTATAACTACATGCTAAATATACAAACAGGAAACCGGAAGAATGCTGGAACCTCGGCCAAGGTTAGTGCAAGGGTGTTTGTTTGGACAGTTTGTCATATCATGTCCCTTTACTTATCCCTTCAATCACAAGGAATCTGTCAAGCAGAATTAGGGTTTTTTTATTATTATTAGCAAATTATTTGAAGCCAGTCTTTCCATAATAATATCATGTACATAATAAAATAAATAAATGCCTTAATGACAGTTGTATTAAATATTTTTAAAATATCATGCTAGTAACAGAATGTTTTATGACCTCATTTTGCTACAGTAAGCTAGATCGAAGCTTTGCAGGTGAGTTTAATATGTATGTATGTGTTTGTGTTTTGGACAGGTTATGATAACTCTAGAGGGCACTGATGGCGAGAGCGACGTCCATCATCTATCTTACCCAGACCAGCCTGCATTTGAGAAAGGAGGAGGAGACCTGTTCATGCTCTGTGCTCCATTCTCTCTGGGAGAGCTGCAGAACATTAAGTTGTGGCATGACAACACAGGAGGAGATCCAGACTGGTGAACATGTCTTCTTGCCTCTTTTTACACAGGGCTTAATACACTGAATAAGTATATACACTTATTCATCTTTAGGGGTGCAAGGGCTTTTCACTTGGGAAGTATGCTTTATATACTGCTCGGAAAAATATGAAAGGCACACCTTAAAGTCAAATAATTAACCCTGGGGTTACATTACAGTAGATTGTACCTTGAGGGACAGAAACACTCCTTTTTCGGGACAAGATTTTATAAAGCAATATACTTATACAGTATCTTCCCTACATCTTTTACTAATTTGGTTATTGACAAACAAAACCAAGTTATGCCAAATGATGGTGATATTAACTAAAGTGAATTGTCTCCTATCAGGTTCGTGCAGAAGGTGATAGTGCAGGACATGCAGACTCGTCAGGTCTCGCACTTCCTGTGCAATACCTGGATAAAGGGCAGTGGTGACACCCCTTGTAAAAGAACCTTCAATCCAGCAAAGAAGAATGAGATCACCAGTTTTGGGTATAGAGATACATTACATAAAATCGAGTTATTATTTTAGAAATGTGTGTATAGGAAAAAAACAACTAACACACAAAGCAGAATTTTGAAGTTGGTTGGACCAAAGAACCACAGATTAACTCTTTTTTTGATTGATCTATCATGATCCCTTCTGATTCATATTTTGTGCTCATACTATAAAAGTTTAATATATATGACTCCTGTAAAACTCAGTTCTGACTGGTCAATTACGATGTTCAGCTGTCTGTTAGTTCTTTTTAACCGACCGTTGCTCCGCATAACAGAAATTGAAATTTAATAAATAATTTTCAATGCATTATTTTAGAAGCAGTCGTGTAACTAGCTGAATAATATAGAGGAAGCCATTCATTATTGAATGCATTCATTATTGATACAAAACCTCTCAAATGTGCGCCAAGGTCTTGATCCCTTGTCGGGGTTTATTTTGTGATAATGACAGTTTGCTGTACATTATTGCTCACTTATTATGATTTCTGTTCTGACTTATCATGTTCTTGATGGTTCCTCGGTGAATAGTAGTTCCAGACCTACATTCCTCAGCCTCATACACAGATACCTTTCCTCTGTGCTTATCGAATAATAGTGAATTGTTATAAGTTCTACCCAGAACCCTTTCTGACCCTATATAACCCTCTACTGTCAGATTCTATGGTCTCTATGGGGTTTAATGGTCCCTTTAGACGGACAGCTGAAAAATATTTAGGGGTTCTAATTTTAGCCATCATTTCCAAGAATATTTCCAAAAACTCACTTTTGTTTGTCGTGTCCCACACCAGCAATTTGTTCCATGCTCGTACTTCCACTGGGTTCCGAGATGAGCACATCTGGATGTCTGTTGTGAACCCTCCACGCCACAGCCCGTTCACCCGAGTGCAGCGAATCTCCTGTTGTATGTGCCTGCTCCTGTGTACCATGGTCATCAACATCATGTTCTGGAATCTTCCTGTGGATTCCTCATCCCCTGTCATCATTAAGCTAGGTCTTGAGTTTCATAATTTTTATGCTGCCCATTGGACCAGATAGGGCAATTTATATCACAGCATTGTTAAAATAAATATAATAAATGGTTCAAATGCTTTAATGATAAATATTGGTGAATTGCTTTAGTATAAAAGCAATGCAAAACACAAAAGTAACTACTTCACATACCACATCACGTCACCTTGTCATCAATTATTATGGGATGTCCCATGTAATGCACAGAACACTAAATACTGCTACTACAGGGAACAGACTCTGTCTCTTTGTCTCTTCTTCTCTTTGTCTGTCCCGCCAGTGCATCACATGAATTACACACTCTGCGACATCAAAAATTATTGATTGACCAACACACTCTCTGATGATCCTGGGACATCCCACCTGCAAAGATTTATGCACTGCTTCTATTGTTCCTCTAGCAGCTTGTCACGTTTTTTGAATTACATACTGAACAGTCTACATCAAAAATACCAAATCTTATACCTTGTCCTGCTGTTTCCACAGGATCCTTTGAGCTCACCTGGCAGCAGATCATGGTTGCAGTGGAAAGTGCCCTGCTCATGTTTCCGATCAACATCCTTATTGTCACCATATTCCGCAGTATACAGCCGAAGGTTAAAAATGAGGACGTGGAAAAGTCCAAGGACAACAGTAGCAACAAATCCTCTGCTGTTACCATGCAGACTATTCTTAAGGTTCTGAAGTCAAATAGTTCTGAAATGTTGTAGTTACTCTACGATTGTTGTAAACTGAATGTTGTAATATTAAAAATTCTGGTTTAATCATTTAATAACATGACGAGTTCAAAGGTTTGCATTCCTGTGGTCATAGAGTGAGATAGTAAAAATGTAATTATATTTTATTACAATTACAATTTACTGGTGGGGAAAAAATTTAATGTGAGTGGATTCAGCAATAATGAAACAAATACAAGGCAGCAAAATGTACATGTTAGGAGGAGGGGGGCATAGTGGTGTAGTGTTCAACACTCCCACCTCACAGCAAGAAAGTTCTGGCTTCGAGCCATATGGTCGGCGAGGGTGTTTATATATTCTTAATGTGCTTGCTTGGGTTTCCTCTGGGTAGTCCGGTTTCCTCCCACAGTCCAAGGACACCTTAGGTTAATTGGATGTTCCAAATTGCCCCTAGGTGTAAATGTGCAACTGTGGCAATGGGGAGGGTTCAGGACAAACCTTGTGACCTTCCCTGTAAAAACCTTGCCAAGAAAGCTCTATGGCCATTGTGTTGCCAAGAATCCGATTTCACTGAATGGACAGAGGGAATGAAAGAGAATGTACCTTAAGCACTTTGTCCTGATGGAGCTTTTTCAGAGATCACTGGATAGGAGATGGGAATACTTGCTGAAATGGAACACCAGTCTATTCACACATTAATCTGTGAATACAGTTTAGCAGAGCCAGTCCGTCTACTGAGGAACCATGGGAGTCTAGAAGAAACTCCAAAAGAAAGTGGTCAGGATTGTGACAGGAACATTGCATCCAGCAAAACATCCATAGAAAAAAAAGACGGTGATATGAGAAAGAAAGTGTATGGTATCTATCAAAGTTATAAAAGTGATCCAAGTCTACTCAGAGGAGATACATAGTTATATATGCGTAACAGCACACATGATATTTAACCAGTTTTATATCAGGGGATGCAGGCTTTTCAGCTGTTGTCTTGTCACATTAGATTTTTTGCTTTAATTTTTATCCTAAGTGGAGCTGAAATGTTGCCTGCACCCACATCTTATCCATGTATTTATTATTATTATTATTATTAATATTATTATTATTATTTGTTGTTTTTCAGGACACGCAGGAAATTGTGAGTCTCCTTAGCAAAAGCCCTAAAAATTGTGTGGTTTTACTGCAAGAGAATCTGGAGACCACCGCAGATCTGTTCGCTGCACTTAATCAAATGCATGACGTTATTGTGCATATACAAGGTAGGCATTACAGAAACAGGTTACGTGGTTTATTACAGCATCTCTCACAAGAAATTTATCTCTGAATAAGCTTATTTCAACTCATTAATTTGATGCATCTTTATGCACACATCATTAACATATTTTGAAATTACTTGCTTTCTTTCGCCTGAAAAATACCTAAAAGTCTTTCCTCCATTTTTCTCATATCAGGCCAGACAGTCGGGGATCAGCACTGGGCCCACTGCAGCCGTTTTATCTTTCACACTTTATGCCATCTGTCATCGTTACTGGATCGTGCCGGAGAGAAAGTGTTCCCTCACCCCGAGGACCTTGATCTGGCCAAGAGCACGGTGAACATGATGCTGAAGAAGGCTGAAGCATTGACCAGCACTCATCCAGTGCAGATGTCAGAATTCTGATTTACCTACAAACACTTTTCTATTATTACTTTTAATAAGAAGGATAAAAAATAGAATTAAGCTTTTTTTTCCATGTTCAGCTTTGCGCCTGTGGAAGAAAAGAAGAAGAAAACCACCTGCAAGCTCCCCTGGTGGTTCATGTTTGTCGGTTGGGGTCTTCTCTTAACTATAAGTGGCATTTCTACCTTCTTCACCCTGCTGTATGGCTTACAGTATGGGAAGGACTCATCCACTAAATGGGTCATCACCTTGACACTGTCCCTGTTCCAAAGCATCTTCATCATCCAGCCTCTGAAGGTGAACAATATCATCTAATAACATCAGTAATTATTTAAGTACATGCAGGGATGGCATCAGTGCATACAGAAATGACCTCACTACATGAAATAATGACATCAGTAAATTCAGAAATTGCATCACTTTGCGATAATGGTATCAATATATTAATGACACCACTGTATGCAGTAATGGCATCACGGGTGTACAGAGTATGCAGTGTGTTGATCTGGATCATGTAGTAAGTCATGAATGCTGTTTGAATCGACAGGTTGTTGGTCTAGCCATTTTCTTCGCACTCATTCTGAGGCCGGTGGCAACTGAAGACAACCATGATGTTGAAGTTTTACAAGATGGTAGGCACTAAAGCAGAATAAATGCAATTCATTATATTTTAATGGCTTGAAATGCTAAGAGCAGCAGGTATGGCATTTAATATTTGTATGCCTTAAAGAGGACATACTGTATTAATGGACTGTGTTTCTTTTTGCAGAGCAACGTGAAAAATGTGAGGCATACTGCGGACGGCACATGCACTAACGCTTTGGATAAAGTCCAGCGTGCAGATGACAGGAAGGATTTTCTTTGATTATGTGACTTTGACCAATGCAAAAATCTTAGATTGGCTCTGGAAGATTTTGACCTAAATAATGATCAGGGTGGAGGTTTTATTTTATGCATTATAAATGTGTATGATATACATCTTTATTTTTCCTTCTAAAATCCCATAATGATTGCATTACATACAGTGCAGCCTGTAAGTAACTTGAAAGTGACATAATGTGCACACAGAATCTTAAATCTTTTAATAAATGAATAAAAGATTAACTTTAACGCATTTATATCCAAATTTGAGCCATGTTTATTACTAATAAATATTTAATAAAATTCCTCCACGTTAAAATAAATCAAGTCACTGGTTCATAGCTTACAGACTGCTCTGATTTAAGTTTTTTATTTATTTATTTACTATATATAGTCTTATTAAAACTTTAAAACTGTGTATTTTATTATACTTACTTAGCATGAGAATGTGTAATAATAATGTTAAATGCTGCTTTACAGCTTTGTGGGAACGACAAAGTGTACAATTTTTCTTCAACTTTTTTTTCCCATTTCAGAGTTGGGTATAAATGTAAATATATTCTTGTTCATACTCTTTTATTTATGTCATCCTTAGATCCAAGAGGAAGTGATACATTACCAGATCAGTTTAGTTTCCTTCTATGTGTGATTGTTAGTTTATCTTTATGGAAATTCTGAATAACGTAATAAACTAAATTATATCTTATTTTGTGTCCTGTGTCCAATATAAAGTGCACTTACAGAGTAATTCAGAATTAAAAAAAAAAAATCATTTGAATAATTTGTCCAAAAATGTTCAAAAAGCCCTACAACATCAGAATATAGATTATATTAATTTCTTTACCTGATTTACTCAGTTTAAATTTGCTGTGTTGCAGCACTTGATTTAAAACACAGTTTTAACTAAATCTATCATGAATGAAACATTTACCTTTAATTACTACCGTGACTCTGGACTGATTAATGATATTGTGAAACTATTCACTATACAGTGCAGTATTAGAACAAAATGTAGAACAGGCGAACCACACACTATTATTTAATTCGGGGGGGGGGACAGTTTACTAAGGTGCCGTTTTCTGTAAAAACACATTTACCACTTACAAAATGAGTCTCCATTTTCAGTGAATTTTTTTTGTTTGGTTGGTTGGGCGTTTTTTTTTTGTTTGTTTTGTTTTGTTTTTTTTAGAAATGCATGCATTACTCATTTTTTTTGGAAAAATTTAATGGAAACATGGCTAAAGACCCATTGGCGAACATGAACAGGTATAGCAATATATGCATTGAACCATCCAAGTGCAGTTATATGAAATATAAGCATGCCTGGAACTCTGTTCTTCCAAACAGAATTAATAGTTGTATAATTGTAATTATTATTCATTCCAAATATTTTCTTGTTTCTGATTGGTGGAAAAAGCCACCAGCGATTTCTGGGTATTCTTCTATAAACCAACTTATCCACCATTGATATCAGATAAGCTGAATGATTATTGCACGACTGCCACACGCCAATATTCCTCCTCACAGATACTAGATCAGCTATACCCTGCACCAGACCGCTCCACCTGTCAGCCATCTTGGTTAGTTAGTGAAGCGATGCGGTCCTGAGCTGTCAAAACTTCAATTCATCTTCTGTTTTTGCTGTTATAAAAAGTATATCCAATACCTTAATTCCATATTTTTGTGGAATTTGTCTAGAATAAATCAGACACAGAACCTCTGACCGACTCACACCAACTACAATGCGTTTTCCTACAGACCTGAAAATATTTTTGAATGAATAATAAAACAATTACAGAATTTTTATTTTTTTAAAAATATGAATTATTAAAATCTGAGGGTGTTTGCCCTCGGCCAAAAAAACCCCCTTAATCCTAAAAATTCTCCATAGTATTGTCTGATTCAATATTTGCTTTATACCCACCTCACCTTGAGCAAATTATTATGGGATGTCCCATGTGTCCCAATGTGGAGCACTTAGTGAGCCAGACTCCACATCCCTCCATCTTTGTCAGGATGTCCCACCAGTGCCACATGACCTACACGCTCCGTGGCATTACCTACTGACTGACCTACACACTCTGTGGAGATGTCAAAGAGAGGGGCACTAACTAGCACCCAGGGCCATCCCACCCATAGAGCTTTACACAGTGCTTCTAGACATTTATAAACTGAATAAAATGTGCATCAATATTTATTAGGAAGACTGTAATCTTTGGCCAAATACAGTATAAGAGTTATAAAATATTTCAGGACATGCTGCAATTGGTCCTACTTTATATTTATACAAAGCCACACCTGCTTATTAAAAATAAATAAATCTCTGAGGCTACAAGTAACCAGTGAATTAAGGTAGAGCGCCCTCTAGTGAAGAATGGAACCCTTTTTTGTTTTTTTTGTTTTTACTGTTGCATGTACTGCTCTAACTACACATTGGAATAAATCACAGATGTTTAAATCAAGGACAGGTGACATGATGGGAATGAAGAAATGTGCCTTTAAGTACATGGCTCAAATCAGTTCTTTAATAAAACGTTTAATGTGAGGGAAAAGTTAGAAGTAAATATACTTTATTATATGACCAACTGACATGGTTTCATCTACAAGTTAAAACTAGTAACAATCATTCCTAAAGCTCCCATATTGCTCCTTTAGCTGATCTGAAGGGAAACATTACTGCACAGTAAGTAGTGTCACAGGAAAGAAAAAAAATAACATAGGACTTGAAACTATACAAACAGAGGCTTTAGGTAATATTAACACTCTCTGGAAGCCAAGAAGAAAACTTTTTAAAAAGGAGGGAGGATCTTTCACCAAAAAAGTATATACACATTTATAAACTGGGCATAAACGGAAAAAAGGCAAGGTCACATAAGATAATATAATGACGAAGGTAATAATACCACTGGGAGTGTTTGTTTGGAACATAAGCATAACTGAGTCAGTTTATTATCTGTAAAAACTTTCACCTTATCAAAAGTTGTTAATGTGCTTAGTCTTTATGCCAAGTAGAAATACAGAACACTGCTGCTACTTCTTAATATTTTACTCACTACGGTATCAGGTGATGCTTTGCAAATGTAATCATATCTTAAATATCTTTTAAGTATCTTGAAAACAAAACAAAAAAAGAATAGCTACGTCACCCCAGACACATTCAGGTCACATGACAAACTAGATTAGCCCAGTTGAGCAGTGCCATCACTCACGTGGTGGATTAAGTCGTTCAAAAAAGTCCCTACCTCGACACTGGGTGGAATCGGGAGTAACAGGTTAAACCTGTCCATTCTGTACCCGAAAACAACTGCTGACTCATTTAACACCTCCCACTTAACATGAGCACTAAAGGTCGGCTTCAGTCCTCCTTACTTTTTAAAGCACAGCCTTTTACTATAAAATGGGCGAAAACATCCTAATGAATGATACTAAACAAGTTAAAAGGTGGTGTGGTGATGACATCGTACTATCTGGGTGTGGCAATGCTCTAGCTATATTATATTTATATTATATTGTATTACATTACAGAAAGGCCATATATGGAAAGTGCTTTAAAAAAGCGATTATAGCGATAGTGTAGTGAAAAGTCTTGACTTATGCTGTTTCGATTCCATCCTTCATGTCGCGATGTTATGATTAAAATAACCTCCACCAGAAAGACACCAGTGCATTTTTTCTGCATGAGGTAAATGTTACACTGATGTTTGAAGTAATTAGAAAATCGTTGCTCCAGATAAAGAGTTTAAGTAAATAATCTGAGCAGGGCTGTTTTTTTTTTTTTTTTTTTTTTTAAATCCTTCTCCTGAAGATTCCATCAGCTGGATGTACAAGTGGACAAACATGCACTTTCAAGAAATTAGACCTTCTTCTTGAGCTCCTCAAACCGCCGTGACAGGTCATCAAAGTCAATGTCATCTGACGCGCCGGTGTTGCCGCCCAAGGATGAGTTGGGGAGTGTGTCAGGAACTGAGGGAAGCTCAGGTAGTGCATTGTTATCGTAGATCTGAGCAATTGGGCCAGAAGCTGCACAGAGAAACACACTGTGAGACATCGGGAGGAAATAAACATCCACGAGCAGAAGGTGTGAGGTTTGGGTGGTCAAAAAATATAAATACATACATGGCATAATCTGGGGAGAAGCCGAGAGTTTAGCACTGAGCTCATCAATCTTCAATAAAAACAAAGCACACGTTAGAATTATAGACATACTTCTGCTGTGATTATTACAGATTAGACATTAGTGTTAGTGTGTTATTCCTCTTGGGAAAAGGAAATTGTGGACCTTTTTTTATTATTTTTAATGAAATTCACGATTGAGCAGCGAAGCAAAAACAAACAAAGTGTTAGATTGAGAAAAAAAACTTTTTTTGTACAAAAGTTTGTACTCCTATGCTTTTTTGAATGGAGGGGGGGGGGTAATAAAAAAAAGACATTAATGGAATATAATTTGTAAATATGCAATGAAATTATACATGAACTGTAAATTCTTAATTAGATCATTAGAAAGAAAAAGATTTATGCCACATTTAGAAGGGAATTTAAAATATTCTTATCTTTTTATTACTACAAAAATTAATTTAGAAAGTGGATAAGAAAGGAAGAAAGAAACAAAGTCCAGAGGAAAGTCAGGAAGGAAGGAAGGAAGTAAGAAAGGGTGAAGGAAGCCAGAAAAGAACTGAGGGGAAGGAATAAACAGAAAAATGAAGGAAGGAACTATGAAGGAAGGAATTACAAGAGAAAGGGCAAAAAGAAGGAAATGTAGGTCAGGAGGAGGAGGGGGGGGGGTTTGGGGGTCAGGAAGAATGGGATTTTGTTGTGGGTCTGAAAATGCTCTATTTAAAATAATTCAGGCAGCGTGTCATTCACTACAGCATCTAAACCTCGTTGTTTACTTCAATGAAGTATTAGATTGGCTGAACATTAAGATCCAGAGGTTAGTGTTATAAATAAATGAGTGAGTAAATAAATAATGAAAGGGGACAAAGCAGTGACAAAGGAACGTGCATATGAACTAGAACAAACTCCTCTTTCCTGAAAGATCAACAGGAACGTCCGACTGTGCCTGGAAGGGTGAGGAGGGGGCAGGGGTTCGTGCACTTACAGACTCGTAGGTTGGAGGGCAGCTGGGAAGTTGAGGTGGCTGCCCTCCCCTCATTGGAGCCTGAAAATTGTTAAAACCAGCATCATAGGTGGCAGGAGGAGGACTGAAGGGCTCCTACATGCAGAGGGGAAGAGAGGGTTAGATTAACATAATGGCAATAATTAACTACTTGACTGACAAGGGGGCGTGGCTGATGATTGATAAAAAGGCGTGACTCACATGTCCTTTGGGTGGAGGGTAGTTGAAGGCTGTGGGTGTAGGCATGGGCATTGGCATGGGCATGGGCATAGCAGCAGCTGGGGCAGTGAATCCGCCACCTCCTCCGCCTCCACCACCATGCTTCTTAAAGTCGCTGTCCACGTCTATGAGATCTGCTTCCTCTCCTACCTCCGGCTACAAACACATTAAAGAATTCAACCCAACCATCTGAATAAACAAAAACAACAACGTGATACCTAGCAACATACGTATGTGCCTTACCCGAACCATAGCATCAGGCTCGTATGGGACATTGTAGTTTTTGGCTATTTCAATGAGGTAGCGTTCCACCAGGATCTTTGGTGGGGCCTCCACACTCAGTTTATGCATCAGCTGGTAAAAACACATGCAACATACAAGTTATGCAGAAAAGAGCTTATGATTTTTAAAGTAACTAGAATGGTACTCAGAGTGAGAGATACCTCTGCCAGGCACAAATGGATTATAGTGAGAAGTGCACTGTTTAACCTGAAAAATCTGCCTAAGACTGCAGGTTTTATTATAACTTGGCATAGTTATAATGAAATGTCACCCCCTAGGGGGCATCTGATAAACATTCATTCACACATTATTTTGTACTTTTTGACCTTTGATTATTTTTTTTATTTTTTTTTTTTTTTAAATATGATACCATAGACAGATCACCATCAAAAAAGATTGTTTGTTTCTTGTACTATACTCAACTCTTGATAAATATTATCCATAGCTATGCATAAATTTTTAATTTATACAGCATACAACCTGACAAACTAACAAACCAGCATAGGTGAAAACATAAACTCCTGGCAGAGGTAACAAATGATATCTTGTGTGATGTCATACTCGATCGTTGACGGTGCCAATTTGGTTTGTCCTACACAGTTTGCCGTACTCCTTGCTGTATTTGGCACACAACTGATCTGAAACCTACAAAACAAAAAGAAAGCAAGATGGGATAAGTGATGTATCATGTCATATTTATTTATGTTACTTGAGTAAGAGGCTACTCACAATTTTGAGCTCGGCAACTTCTGACTGCAGACGAGGAGCCGCCCAAATCAGAGTGGACACTGCTTCCTGAAGGCCAGGGTCGAGTTCTCTGTGAGGAAGAAACGAGATCAACCTTGAGTTCCATCATTCGCTTAGCCTCATTCATCAAACCTGGATGTGTAACCGTTTATGGGGACATTTCCAGCAGCAGTGTGGTACTTGTGAAAATAGGTCTTTCAGGGTCGACCTCGATTGAATTCAAATCGTTAGTTACGCTGAGAATATAAAATAGTTTCATTACTTTCATTATGCCTGCACATATAATAAAAACAAATACATCTTTGGCACTTATTCTAGTCATATGAAAGTCTTGAAAGGGAGCAATCAAAAATTCCAAATCCATAAGACTAGCAATTCAGTTAGGACTAAAGTAAAAGCACTCCACAGTTGAAGGCAGAGTTTGTGTGTCCACAGTAGTTGAAATGCTGTAGTTCAAGTTTCAAGTTTCACTGTCATATACAGACAACAAACAATCTGTCATATACAGGTAACAAACAAACATCACTAGCCGGCAATGAAATTCTTGGACAAATGGTTGGGATCATCGATATCCCATAATAAACTAGCCATGGGTCACTGGAGGATGAAAGAGGTGGCTCGGTGGTTAAGGATCTGGCTTGATAATCTGAAGGTTGGTGGTTCAAGCCCCAGTATCACCAAGCTGCCACTGTTGGGCCCTTGAGTAAGGCCCATAACCCTCAATTGCTCAGTTGTATTAAAACAAAAAAAAATGTAAGTCACTCTGGATAAGAGTGTCTGCCAAATGCCGTAAATGTAAATGTATCATTCAGACGCCATATTGGAAGTGTGATTGCCACTCGGATTTCATTGTAAGCAGAACAAAACCAATTATACATACCCCAAAGTCTTGTTTTTTACCCTGACAGCGATCAGTTGCAAGTGTAATTTTTAAAATGCCGTCTTCACTTAAAGCAAAATAATGAATCACATCAAAATTAAGTCACATTTCATGTTAATGTACAATCTATTGGACCAGTTGATATTAAGTACATAAATCTGATTTAAATCACATAAATTATGATTTCTCAACAAAAAAAAAATTAGTTAGATTTTAGGTATTTTTTTATTATTATAAACAAAGATGTTTGTGCCATTTTATATGCATGGTAATAATACAGCTAACACTGTATACCCAACTGTCCTGTTCTAATAGAAATAACCTCTATGCTGGAGAATGCGGTTTCCAAGACAGCCGGTGCCGCCTATCACTATGCTGAGGAGCACTCATGCCCTATATATGATATCTATGGCTGAAATATACTTGATGCTAGGCAACTTGTATGCTTGCAGATGCTAGTACTATAGAAGCAGTGTACTGATTAGATCTATGTGCATATTTTATGTAAATCTGGAGAATTCCACCAGGTGCTCTGCAGTTCGAGAAAACAACGCCCCGTTACGCTGTGTTGGGGGTTGATGAAGAAAGATATTAAAAGTAAAAATTCTTTGCATTCTGATGATGTTGCGAAGGTGCAAAAAATAAATAAATAAATAAATAAAAACAACCCAGCATCAGCAATGGTATGCGAGACTGATGCTCATGTCATATAGCACACACTTTGCACACACTGCCACCCTAATTTTTGTTGGAGAAGCAATTCATACACGTGCTGCAGGATTTTCTGATGAGGATGAATCAAGAGCTCTGGGGAAGCGTTCTGCGTATAAAGCATATAATTTACGCACACAACTTGTTCAAGGGGCGCTTATTTACAGTTCAGTCGACAATTTCATCTCTTTGAGCAGCGACTTTTTAGGGAATCCAGAAACCGCAATCAGCAGCACCATGAATTGAGAACAGTTCCTGGATGACTAGCATTTTACCCCCATGAGTATGAAGTGTTTTGCAAATCTAGTATAATTTTTTTTTTGTATAACAAAACTATAATAAACATTATAAAACAGACATGTTTTAAAAGTCATCAAAGGCTTCAACAATCACAAAAAAAAAAGTATGCACTTGTTTAAATGTGGCATCGGTTCTAGAGCAGCAACTTATTTACAGTTGTTCATCATGTACTATTTTTGGAAGAAGTCTCCAGGGCCAGACCTTTGTACCAGAGGTAAATATTAATGTCCATATTAATATGTTGTACATTTTATACATTTGCAACTCCATAATTAGTCTGGAGCAGTTTGGAAAATAAAACTTTTGAAACTAATGACACAGAAACCCACTTTGCAACTGGTTCTTATTAATCAAACTGTACCCTTTCCTGGTTTAATCATGTGATCCTTTTCCAGAAGAAAATGACTGCAGAGTAGACAATCTGCTTTCTGTTAATACCACCATGCACATGCCCAGCTGACACGAATGATCATATAATTCACGTTTTCATGCATGTTAGGATGGATGGAGATTATTTCTGGAATGGAGCTCAAACATCATCTAGACAAAGATCACTTTCAGTTTAAAATGCTGCTTCAAAATTAAATTTTTTTATTGTGAACTCTCTGTAACATGACAAGCTGTGGTTTTGTAATTAAGGAATAAACTGAAATATTTCTGTCTAACCACCTGTATAGTTAATTATCCATCTATTGAACCAATTTATGTAGAGGATATCCCATGGCTTTAACTATCACTATAAACCAATAAAATGGACAATGATTTGGCTGTTTAATAAATAAATCTAAAGTGATGGCGCGCGCATATATATATATATATATATATATATATATATATATATATATATATATATATATACACACACACACACACACACAC
>JAQMYF010000017.1:9855206-9880347 GCA_030014195.1 Neosilurus mollespiculum
GTCGGCTGAGATGGGCGCCAGCCTCCCCGCGACCCTAATTAGGAATAAGCGGTTCAGAAAATGAATGAATGAATGTAATTGGTTGGGGGATTTGTTTATTTATTTATTTATTCATTCATTCATTTATTTATTCATTGATTGATTGATTGGCTCCTAAATGGGTTACTAAGAAAATCAGAAACTGTGTTTTTGCTTATTAAGGAATTACTATTTATTATAATTACACTACTAATAATACTAATAACATCCATTTAAGAATAAAGAAAGCTGTGTTAACAAATTAAAGAACAAAACATAATATTGTGATAGACTACAAACAAGCCTTCAGAACTGAGTCAGTGTTCTTTAAAATACTTTCTAAAAAACTCAGAAATTCAGAAGTCATCAGTCATAAATTTTCAAAAGGGGTCAAATTCAGTGATAGTGAAGGTCATAGCACATGATTATATCATTTTTATTTATCTTCACCAAACCATTAATGATTCCTTGTGCCTTGTAAATGGGGCCGAGATACCAAGGAATGATTAATCACAGAACGATCAATCAGAAAAAAATATATACTTATTTGCAGTAATGATTTAATCTAAGGGGACAAATGGACCAACAGTGCTAGTAAAATAAATATATGCTTTCACCTTCCCAACCCATAGCATAGGAAAGCCATTGTTTTTGTCTCTTTGTTTGTTTGTTTGTTTTTTAAATATGTACATGTTTGAAGTTACTTAAAATTTATCGATTTTTTCGCTGCTTGTGTCATCCATGTCTGTGTTGTTGGTCAGCATTTTGGTTTAAGAAAGTAAACATAGTGACCACACCATCAAATAGCAAGAGTGCTATGATTACATTCTCTAGATCGTCATGCCGGTGCACAGTCTGGTTTCAGGAAGACATTGTGGCCGATGCCATTTAATTTCCAAGAGATAAAAGTGCATTTCATGTTTATTTAATGTGCCTGGTAGGTGAATGGAAACCTTTAATTAGCCAAACGTATGCACTTTAGCTTTCTTTAGAGATATGGATGTTAAAATAGTATTAGATACAGAGGATATGAGGGGAAAAGCCCAGTGAAACATTACATATGCTTTGGTTGTTCTCCATGTCATATCCTGGGATTTAAACAATAAATAAATAAATAAATAAATAAAAACCCGCATAAATAGTTTTATTTGTTGTTGTTTGTTTGCCTGAAAGCATGAATATATGTGTTGATGGTGTTGCAGAGCTCATGTTCAGCTCAGACAGATAAGGACATGGAAATGCTACTGGTTTCTATTCTAATATTCAACATATACACTGACACACAAACCCATTTCATTTGGATTAGTGTATTGCTGACACGGCATTCTCAAGTTGCTGAACAAAGTCACATGGAAGCACCACCTTCGAGGGCCCGTGGCCCTCATTTTGTAGTGAAAACTCTTCACACTTTATTTAGTTAGAGTAGGTAAAATGTCAGGGGACAGACACCAGTCAGAAGGTGGAGGAAAAAAAGGAGAGAGACGGAAAGGGAGAGAGAAGAGAGAAAGTGATTGATCTTTTCCACTCCAAATACTTAAGTCAACCTACTGCCTCTACGGGAAAATCCTGAGGGGCCAAATCAGCTCTGACAAAACTAGGGCACAGTGTTTCAACATGCACACAGGCACAGAGCAAGCAGTAAAGGGTGACGCACGCACTGAAATCCATCTCCCCTCAAGCCGTAGACGAGCTCACAGGAATTTAAAGCGTAAGGATTGTCTGCTTTCAAGGGTGTCACAGAGCACACTGAAATGGCCCAACCTTTGCAGACATGGTAGGAAAAGCAGGTCATGCTTTAAAGCAACACCAGAGGAGAGCTGGCATTCTGGTTGGATGGAGATAAGGCCCTGACAGTGCACAGTAAAGTGTATGTGATGTCATGTCAAATTTGCCCCAAGGGTTTGTCCTAATACATTTTGGACAAAATATATTTTTCAAATATCGTTCTTAACTTAATAGTGATGGATGAAAAAAATTTTAAAGGACTCTTGAGTAACTCAACACTACAATTTCAAAAGCATTACAGTTCAGGATTGTAGTACAGGGTTGTAGAACTAGTACGCATATACACAGGGACACACTAATTGAAAGAAAGACAGGCAAGAAAACAATCTTTTATGACTACTGTTCCTGTTTCAAGGCCTTAATCATCCCTATGTCACATGTTTATAGGAAGAAAAGTAAAGAAGGGGGAAAAAAATGTTAGCTCTTTCATCCAAACGTTATTTGTTCATTTGAAATATGTCATTAATTGAAAATATGTAAATAAAATATAAGTGTCTTCATCATGGTGCCCTCTCTTTTGGTCTCTCTCTTGCTCTCTCTCTCTCTCTTTTTCGTTCTCTCTGTATCTCACACTCTCTTTCTGTCTGATTCTCTCTCTCTCTCTCTCTCCCTCATTTTTAATTTCATTCAGTCATTTTCTCAGCCGCTTCATCCTAATTAGGTCTTGGGGAGGCTGGTGCATATCTCAGCCGACTCTGGGCGAAGGCGGGGTACACCCTGAACAGCTCGCCAGACCACTGCAGGGCCAACACACATACAACCACTCACACTCACTCTCACTCTCACACCTATGGATAATTTGGAACCACCAATTAGCCTACTGTGCATATTTCTGGACTGTGGGAGGAAACCGGAGTACTCGGAGGAAACCCACGAAAGCACAGGGAGAAGATGCAAACGCCACACAGAAACGCCACGAGCCAGAGAATCGAACCTGGGACCTTCTTGCTGTGAGGCGGACGTGCTAACCACTTCACCACCATGCTGCTCCGTGTAGTATATACTAAAACAATTATTCATACATACATCATACTTGGTGGATGTCACTGCACAGAATAGTCCCATTGATGTAATGTCTTGGGAATTATTCAGTGACATCCACCTTGCCTTCAGTGAATATTTGATAAATATATTGGACCCAAAAAAACTTATTATATTGTATATAATACATTAAATTATATATTATATAGTACATTTTTAGTGTAAGAGAGTGAGTGTTTATTCCAGCAAACATATTTATTCAAGCTGACAATTTTTCAGGTTAAATCAAATCAAAGCATTTTTTTATTGAACACCCACACACCAACCATACACAACCATATAACCACACACAACCATATGACATGCAGTGAAATGCTTTTTATGACTGTCCAGTGATATAAATGCAGATATGTGCAGAAGTATATGAACTATAATGCTGTGTGACACCAAGCTGATGGGGTTGCAGTGAAAATTGAACAATATAATAAATATCTCTGAATACAGGATATGCTGAATGCAGTGGGAGAAATGTTGGGTGTCTGGTTGTTGTGCAAATATTAATGTGATCAACTAATGTAAGAAAAAACAAGAATAGCTGTTACTATCCGAAATCTGTATACTATTATCTACCAAGTGGAGCAGGTGATTAAGGAGAATCAATAGCTGAAGGGAAACTACAGGAGGAGTAAAGTAAATTAACTGGCTTAACAAACCCTCTATCATTAGTCCCATCTCAGCTGGGGCACAGTGGGAAAGATGAACCAGCATTAACAGTCCTGGGTGAATCTGAGTCTGTTTATATATACAGTCATCCAACTTTATGACTATTGGTTAAATGCTAAGCGTTGTTATTATTTATACAGTTATCACAAGTTATCTGTCGTTTGTCTGCAGTAACTGCATTATCCAGAATCATGAGTCTATACTGGGTTTAAGTATAAGTGGACATGGAAAACATGGACTCAAGAGATTAATACAACTCTTTAAATGTGGCCTGGTGTTCATATTTTTGTTACTCAGCAAGAGTTTGTGAGTCTGGTGGACCCACAGCATTTGTGGGCTTTTAATTCAACATAAGTAAGCAATTATGTTAAAGTACGCAATAGATGATTTCTTAATCCTAATTACAAGCAATATAAACAACATACATGTTTAATTTTTGCCTTTTGCCTTTTTAGATAATATTTATGAATTAAAGTGCTGCTCGTTTTAATTTTTTTCCCCACAAAATTTCATATAATCAAGATATGAGAGGAAAATAATCAACAAATTTTGAATTGAAGCCAAGTTTTTCATAATTGAGTTTTATTTATTTGAACTTCAACTGAAAATTATACCCATTTGGGTCAGTTTACACTATTCATACACAATACAAACTGAATGCATGTAATCATGCCTTTGTAGACAACACAGTCAAATTGAAACAAATTGAACAAAATTGAAATCTTATACCATTGTGTCATCGCAGCCTATAGAACACATAAGGGGCAGAATTTTACCATGTGTGTGTTGCATATATATTTCTTGCACTTGATGCATGCAAATTGTGTTTTTCGGTCTATCTTAGGCCCACACACTTCACAGCGCTTCCTTTTTTTGCTACTGGCAACAACCTGAAAAAAGTGAAAAGATCAAGAATTTTACTAACAGGTCAATTTCTTGCAAGGTGTCTGACATATACTGTAATATTATCACATACTTACTTCGGGCTCTGCAGATGGTGGTTCTTTAGGTCGGGTGGATGGGGCACCAGCATTCTCCTCTTGGATCCTCCTCACGATGGCTGCTGAGGCTGGGGTTATTGGAACATGTTGCCTTCTCTCGATTTGAGGTCTCACCAGTGCCTTTCCCATTTCCTCCAGAAAGAGGCATCTCTTGTGAAGCTTCCCTCTGTTCCACTCTGGGTAAAGTGCCATCCAGATGACAAAGGCGTTGTATGCCGAGATGTCCAGTATGTCAAAAAATATCACCAGTGGCCAGCGTAGGGTCCAGCTGTAGGCAGTCACCAGTTTGCCCATGTTGTCAACCCCTCCTTTTGTGGCGATGTAGTCCATAATGATCTGTGGTTTTTGATGGTCCTGACCACTGATTCTCCCATCCCTGTGCAGTGTATTCATGAGTATCACATTCTTGCCTTTCTTTGGCACATAAGATACCAGGGATGTGTCAGCCGTGTACACAAACTTGGTGGCCTTGACAGGCCTGTTCTTAGTAGTCAGCAGTTGGGGTGGAAGCTCTGTCTTGTTTTTGCGTATTGTTCCCACCATGGTCAGCTTCCTTTTTAGGAGCTCCTGTCCCAGCTTGTGTGAGGTAAAAAAAATTGTTGCATGTGATGTTGTGTCCTCTGAGTCCCTGAGTCAAGTCCAGGACAACTCTCATTCCTTGATGTTTCTCAGGGGCTCCCCCATCAGATTTCCCTGTGTAGACTTGCAAGTTCCAAGCATATGAGGAAGTGGCGTCACAGGCAGCCCATATCTTGATACCATATTTTGCAGGTTTAGATGGTATGCAGCGGCCCCTAAATGGCATCAGCTGCTCATCAATGGTGACATTAGGCCCAGGGTTGTAAAATAGAGGGAGGATTTGCACCCATTTGTCCCACACTGTCCTGATCACAGCAAGCTTGTCATACACACACACACACACACACACACACACACACACACACACACACACAGTAGGCCCAGAGAGAGGTGGACAGACAAGTTACACAGGACCAGCAATTTCTATAGTTTTATTTAGCCCTGGGTCTGGACCCAGGGCACTGGACCCAAACATCCTGTATGTAATACAAATGTGCAGGGGGGGGGTTTAAAGTAGGTGGTCAGTGAAAATGTGATCTGATACATGGTTCTCACAGAAAATGAGCCAAGGCCACTGAGTCTGGGTTTGAAAAAATAATTACTAATATCCTTTTTCTTTTAATAAAAAATGAAAACGGGTGACAAAGACCCGAACACCATACAAAGGTTAATGTTCTGTGCATGCTCAGGGATATAGTGGGAATGTGAATATGTGGAGTTTTCAAAAATTGAGTTTGAATGTCTTTAGCCTTGGTGTACATACAATATACATTTGGCCTCATTCGTGAGTTTTTATTATACATGGTATAAATATATCTAGGTATTTCAGTGCATATATATATAGTGATAACGATGTGAGACACAGGGTTTACAATGTGAACTAGAGCCAGAAGGCCTGAGAGGTGGTGTGAAGGGAGAGATGAAACAGTGAAGGCAGTCTCCTGCTGTTGGACCTCACTGAACCAGATGGACCTGCAGAGAGCTTAATTTCCTGAGCTGACCGCTGTGATCACTCCACACTGTGATCTCTCTCAGCATCCAGAATCCAGCAAAGACTCTTGTACAGCAACCACACAGACAGATATTACATTCCCTTAAAGCTTATCAAAATGATGATGATGTGAGGAGAGTGTGTATATTAAAATAGAGTCATAGAAGATAGGATTGCAGCCAGAGAGCCGGTGTGGTCTATTATACACATAGAACATTCACATTCATATGAATTAAGTTTAGGTGGCATTAACAAAGATGAAGCTTTCAAAACTTCGATTAAAACCAATTTGATCTACAAATTCAGTTACATAGAATTCTCAACCTAGTTTATGTAATCTGAAATAATAGATTATTATCCTGTTTAAATAATCAGGATTGCATTTAAAACTAATTGAATATACATTTCATATTTACAGAAAATTTTATTAACAAATAAACCCCTTTCTGGGTGATACCAAACCTCTTTTGTGGATGCATTAATAATAATAATAATAATAATCATCATCATCATCATTATCATCAACATCATCATCATCATCACCATCATCATCATCATCATCATCATCTATAAGTGGTGTAGATTTCAAAGGACTGCCACTTTGTCCACAACTGGCTACCTTTGCAATTTCATCCCAAGAGCAGACGGTGTGGTGTGAAATAAGTCTCCAAGAGCCCCAGAATTTCATCCCAGGATCTGTAAATAACTCATGCATGAAAGTGCATATATCCCCAATCAGAAACAGATTGGACAAATTAGACCTGTTTGGGAGGCATGCCAAGAAAAAACCTCTTCTGTCCAGAAAGAACATTAGCGTAAGAATCCAGACCTCCAGTGGGCATAAAAGAAACCAACATGCCTTTTGAAATAATGTGCTCTGCACAGATGAAGCAAATAGAGTTTGCCCACAGTCATAGTAGATATGTAATCAGGGGAATAAAGAATGGTGGACTGCAAAGAATGGTGGAGGAAATGTTATGGTTTGGGGTTGCTTCACTACCTCAGGGACTGCGTAGCTTGTAGTTATAGTCAAATTCTGTATCATATCAAAGAATGCTTTGAAGATAAAAAGAGGCCATCTCTCTGAAAGTTGAAGATGAACCAGAAGTGGACCTTTAAGTAAGATAATGCTCCCAAGCACACTAGCAAATCCACCAAATAATTGATTTATGGAATGGCCTAGTCAAAGCCCAGATTTAAACCCTACTGGAATGTTGTGGGGATTTGAAAATAAAACCCTCATAGAAACTGCAGTTGAAGGAAAAGAGGTAAAAGAAAATTCAATAGGCCAACGTAAGTGGTGGTGAACAATTATATACAACATTTACAAGAACCTATTTCTGATAAAGAGTAATAAAATTAAATGTAGAAAAAGAAATATTATTGTACAGTAACAGTTAATTGTTTGGACACCTTGGAATTAAATTATAATTGGTAGGTGTTTCCAAAACTTTGACTAGTACTGTGTGTAACTACAAAAATTATAACACGCAGTACTACAATGCCTGCATTCATATAAACCTGTGATTTATCTTAGCCACTATTATGGAAAACAAATCCACACCTTCTGACCAATCAGAGTTGACAATTCAACAGCACTGTAGAATAAAGAATAATAAATGACACAGGTGTCAACTGGCAAATGTGTTTAATGGCTGGACATGCTCACAGTGAATCGCAGATGGTGTGAAGTGCCAATTATACACATGGACAAATGAGAGTCAAGAGAGAACACTGCACATGTGATCTTTCTATTCTGTCTGACAAACTGTGATCCAAAGCTAGATTCAAATCATTTTATTCTGTATTTGAATTACTGCGATTATTAAAATAATTTATTTGGAAGAAGTGAAGGCTGCGAAGTCTGTGTGATGTGTAGGATTTTTTTTATTTATCATTCTTGAGCCAGATAAGATCTTATGTAGCAGGATTTTAGATTCTCCAGTCTAGCTGTGGAGCAACAGTGTGCCATACAAACCCTGGCATTGTTTTCTGAATAATATTCAAATCACCCATTAAAGCACAGACTCTCAGGGGCCTAAAATCTAATAAAGCCTTTAGCACATGAACCCAACTAGCAAAACTAGCAACACAACTTTTTTTTTTTTTTGCCCAAATCTGAACCAAAAGGCTTATAAGGCCACCTTGTGTGCCAGTAGTTCTCATAATTCTTCATGCCTTGGCATCTATCCACAACAATATTACAGAAAAATCTAAATTACAGTCTATAAACAGATCTCTTGTTTGCCAGATACATCTATGTCTCTCTCTAGGTCAAAACACACACACACACACACACACACACACACACACACACACACACCTCTCCTTACACTCTCATACATCTATTCTCCACATCAGTATCATCAGCAGAACAGAAATTTATAGGTCATTGTGTTTGAAGTTGTGTAACTTGTGTGTTCTCTGCAGTACACAGTTTATTTTAACGGTTTTAAAGAATAGTTAAAGACGAAAACACAAATTATAAAGGTATCCATGTTTGTTTCTTTCTCTTTTTTGCTCAAGGGAAACTCAGATTTGGTGAGATGACATCATTATCATAAAGTCGGTCAGTTTCTGTTTATAACAGAGTGATGAGAAAATGCTTTAAAGTCTATAAAAAAAGAGGAAACGTTTCTTGAGTGTTTTGCGCTTTAAGTCCTCATGCTGAGGGTGACGGCAGTTTGTGTCATCCCTCTCGCTCCGCTCATCTTGCCTCACGCTCTGCAACCTTCTCTTTCTGCCATCTCCGTCCAGTGTAAACAGCGCAATGGTGTAAGTGTGCATCCATGTTCCTGTTCAAAGGTGGGAGGAAGTGGAGAAGCACAGCTTCAGGGTGTAGGGATTGGAGCCGTCTGTGGAGATGGAAAAAAATCTAGTTAGACTAAATTACAGCACTGGCCAATATGATGTGGAAGGAGAGATACTACTGTAATATATTATATAAAAAATTATAATTTATAAGGATACAAATTAATAAATGCAGTCAGGACTGCTAGCCCCATCCATCTGAGTTATGTTGCTTTTTTGATTGGACTGTACAAACACCAAGAATATGCAAGCAGAAGTAATATTCACCTAACCAACATAGCCAGGAAGGTGAAATTTTACTCTCAGTTTGTGTTTCTTTGTTTGTGTGTGTATTTGTTAGCAGAATTATGCAAAAAGTAAGAATTTTCATGACATTTCTACCAGAGGTGGGGCTTTGGACAAGGAGGGCTCTATTCGATTTTGGAGATGATTCAGATCAAAATCTGGATACCGGAGTTTTTTAAAAATATTCTTTAATACTGTGACATAAAATGATTTTTTGGAAAATTGGTAGGCTTGGTGGAGGTCTGTGTTCTCCAACTGCTCGTGTTTAAAAATACAGTTGGCATTCTAGTTCATCCCAAATGTGTTCAGTGGGATTGAGGTCAGTGCTCTGTGCAAGTGACTCGCGTTCTCCCACTCCAACCTGGGCAAGGCATGTCTTCATGGAGCTCACTGTCTTCACAGAGGGATCGTCATGCTAGAACAGGCATGAGCCTCTTAGTTCTGCCAAACATGGAGTGGAAGGACTCAAATGTCCGACGACAAAATCCTGACCTCAACCTCAGTGAATACCTTTGGGATAAACTGGAACACATCCTCATTCAATATCAATGCCTGATCATAAATCTCCATTGCTACATTTTAAAATCTCATGTAAAGTCTTGCAGGAAGAGTGGAACAGGAAAGGATTACTAAATATGGACATGCACATGTTGCTGTGATGATCATATAGTACTATATGTAATCATATAGTGTTGGACGTACAGTGTGCATTTAGTACTGTGAAACATCCATCAGTAAAGTTAGATTTTCCACCCTTAAAAGTAGAGCTTTATTTTGGATGGTAACATAACACTGGCACTAGAGACTCCTTCCATGTTAAGACAGGGTTTGAGGTTTGAGGGTTTTACTGCCACTGATGTAAAAAAAAAATTCTGGAAGAAATAAATCTGCATTTTATCAAACATGTTTTACTACATGTTTTACATGTTCAACTAAAAATGGTGTGTATTTTCTGATGGAAGCATTAATATTTACTGAAAGCCAAGACTTATATCCCTTTTGTGGCCATTTATGCTAAAAACAGGTAAAAAAAATGGTGATTTTCAGTGACAAAAATTTTGATACTTTAACTTTGAAGTATTGGATTATGCATAAATGCTTATTGGACAAGATATTTTAAAGTTTCTTTCCTTTTAGCATGAGGTTTGCTTTAATTTAAAATCTAGTTCTATGCCTTGCAGGTAATCCAAGGTATTTTTCAGGACCAGTGTTTAAAACTGTGCATGTTTTTGACCTTTAGATTTAAAGTTATTATATATTTCACTTTATTGGAACAATTCTGACTACATGTGGGTGTTATATACCATTTTATTCTCTAGGACCCAACACAAATGATAGTATGCCACAAGAAGCCTATTGTTTAATCAGGTAAGAGCAAACAAGCCAAATACTAACCCACCCTTTAAAAATTCTTGATTTGTAAAAATGTATTAATCCTTAAAAAAGTAACACTCAGGCAATTTTGACGGCATAGCCTAAAAAATTAATCCCTAAATAAGCTAAATAAAAATTATGTTGAGAACCTAAGTATCAAGTAACCTGTTAAGTGTTTTGTACAGACTGAATGAGCCAATACAAGATATGACTTTTGCATGTTTTCTTTGATATGTTTAGTCTGTGAATTGTGTTATTACAGCAAGGTTTCAAGTGCAGTCAAGATTCCATAGTTATAAATGTTAGGAATATTAATGCTACTGAATTACTCAAATTCTGCCTATGGTGTCTTTGAAAAGTTGGTTGTATCTCCTAACTGGTAAGAGATTTTTCATTTCTGATTTCAGAAATGAAATCTTGACAAAATTGTACTACATAATATTGTAATCAGAACAACTCATCAAAAAACATGTTTTATTTTGATAATGTAAAGTTCCAAAAATGATGGTCGAACCCTGTCTTGGAGAATTTGTCTCCCAGAATAGACAGATTAGCATTAGTTAGTGTAAACAAAATATTATACAATAGGAGCAAAGCATTACTTCAGGAGGAACAAATATAAAAGGTGAACACAATGAACAATTATTGTCTTTTTCATTCTTGGTCCTTTAACATGGTGTGTGCTTCATTTTACAACATGGTATTTTAGAGGAATTGAATATAATGCTTTACAGTACAAAAGCACGGGTAGGCATCTGTTAGCTACAGCTTCAGCATTAAAAGAGAACGCCTACTGTGACTCGATTACACAGTGCCTTGTTACATTTACCAGTGTGAGATTAATTGCACAGGGCAATGTGCATCACACAAAACTAGTAAGAGGTGTGTGTTCTTCTGTGTGTGTGTGTGTGTGTGTGTGTGTGTGTGTGTGTGTGTGTGTGTGTTTGTGTTTGTGTGTGTGTATTTGTGTGTGTATCTGCCAGTGCTTAGATAAGTACAACAATCAAATCCAAATTACTGACTCAGGTAAATTGTTTAATCCAAATGTCTATTGTCTCATTCTGGTTCACTGAATCACCAATTTTTATCTTCTTTTAGCACACAGAGTTTGTCTTAGATTATAATAAAAAAAATACAGTTGTATTATGTAGCAAAAACAGATAACCCAATAGAAAACCTGAAAGCGAGCTTTAACGCTGCTAGCTTTATATTTATAAGGATAAAGTTAAATTTTATTAGCAATTTAATTTAAATGCATTCAAACCACACTACTGTTTCATACAAACTACACTAATCATATAATAAGAGTAAGTTTAGCAACTTTTATTTATCTTTCTGTTAGCATGGCTTATTTAAGAAGGTTAGCACTAAATGTAAGCTAACTTGAGGTAAATTTAGCAGGGTTTCTGTTACCTAGTTTTATATGAACTGTCTGAATTTACTGGCTAATTGTGTTCTCCAGTAAAAATGTGTTTTGATTGTTACATTAGCACACTATGGCTGCATTTTCTTATGGGTTGTGAATTTTTTTTTATTCATTATTTTTTATTTGCTAACCAATGTCGAAGTTGTGGTCCATGTGATTTAATAGTAAATATTTAAAAATTATTCAGAAAATATTGCAATAAAACAAAACTAAAATGTATTGTAAATAGAAGTATTATATGTTGATATTTAGTAAAGATTCTGGAGGTTAAACTGTTGTCTACAACATTTCAGTGCAAAATAGCACACATACACACACAAGTGCTAGTATTAGCATTGACGACACCAACTAATTTGAGCACAGAATAAAGTGGTACAAATTTAGTTTCAATATAAACACAGCTGGAAATGAGGTAGGTAGCTGTACTCACTGGGTATTCTGATCTGGTAATGATTCAGTACTGTCAGTACTTCCACTGCATGGGTTTTGCTGTCAAATTCCAGGAGGCCAGAGATGGTTTTGGAGCTCGCTGTAAACGCAGACATATACAGTAAGTCACGTATAAAAATTTCACATGTGGACCATTATAGGGGTCATTTCCACTTATTTCTTATTCATACCACTCTTATGTGAGAAAGTTTATTGAACTGGGTTTTTCTAGGTGGTACTTTTATAAAATACCTGTACATTATATACTGTATGGTATATATACTGTATATACCATTAATTAGTATATACTACACGGTAATGGCATGATCTGATTTGTTAAAAGATATAATTCCCAGTGGATAATGCTTGAAACAAAACAGAACAAAGACATGGTTGGCCATAGATATTAATTCAAAAATCAACAAAATACGGGAAATCGAGGGTGAAGTGTACTTAAACTGTGAGTTTAAAAAAGCACTGTTATGAAGCACGCTGCATGTGCGTGCTTACAGAGTTTACCTGCAACTGTCAAATAGTTAAATAAACAATAAAAATCTCATTTTGGAGTGCGTATCTTCCCAACATCTACCTCGGCTTCAGCGAAAAATGGTAATTAACAGATGATAGATGAGTTTCCAGTTTTCCTTTCCTAAAGACCATAATGTTTATGCTACACATGCGGATTTGCTATGATAACACAACTGTATTGTGTATTTATTCAACACTTGTGCTATTACTCTCTTGTGTCTTTTTGTCAAATTTCTTGTTATGCCAGTGGATTTTAGAGTTTTTTTCCTCCCAACTGCCTCCCAGGAATGACAGAATGCAGAAGTATGTATGAAAAGTGGTGTGAACCATGGCAGTGACATTTTTACAAGGTGTTAGTCATTAAGCTGGAAGGATTAAAAAGGTCTTCAAGTCATGTGCCTCATCCATGAAATAAAGGACTAAATGCTTGATTTGTGGCCTTTTATTTTAGACTTAAGTCTTTCCACTCAGTAAAGATCAATACTCAGACATTACAAAAACAGAAACAGACGTAACCATGCAAAGGGACCTACGTTTGGCATCAAACACTTTAAACTTGATGAAGCCCGGCACGTCCTGTTCTGTGCATAACTGGAAAAAAAACAATAAGACAATGAATGTGTGAGGGTCACTAACAACAAAGCGCTAAAAAGTTGTATTATTACAGGCTCCCATAAATACAGTACATTCTCTTTACTTGTACTTCACTTCCAAAATAAATTTTGGCAGATTACACTGTGGGTGCCTAACTTTTTGATTTGTATTTTGTATCATAACAACCCTAAAACTGTATGATGAACACTTATTACCTCCATCAAGAAGGTTATGTTTTAGTCGGTGTTGGTTTGTTTGTATGTTTGCTTGCTTGTCTTTTTGTAATCAACTTGAAATTTTGTAGGGGTGGCATATGTCCCAAGTAACACTTCATTAGATTTTGGTGGTGATTTGAATCACAATCTGGATCTGGGACTTTTTAAAAGGATTCTTTACTATTGCAGGGTAAGGGCAGTGATTACCAATTTAGTGTTCAATCCCATAAGTAAAGACTACAATGCTTCCACAAAAATTACAGTATAACATACTGTAGATAATATAATACATAAGATATTATATCTTATGTATTATATTATCTATATTATTATATAATTATTATATAATATAATACATAAGATATTATATCTATCATACTGTAGATAATATAACACATAATACATAAGATCTATCATGAATGCATATATGAACAGAGCGGACATTCTGTCCAACACTTATTATTCAGATCGTGACACAGTGTGTGTTTCTTTGAAGCTGTAATTTGTACCAATTTTAATTAGGATCAGTAACAATGTCATGAATAAATAAAAGATTGTGGAGGCTGATGAGCTGCCTTGGCAGAGGTATTCACTCTCTGAGTTAAATATTATAACTACTATTATAGTGACATTTTCTGTGAGATGTTAACATTTACAGAAAGCCTCTTTAAAGTCTCTGGTGTACTTTTCTAACAGAACTTTGTAATTTGAGAACATAGTAAAGTCATCAAAACATGTTTTTTGTATGTTTGGTTTGTTTGTTTGTTTGTTTGTTTTTAGTAACATGACCCACTGCAATTTTTGTTCGATGTTCTTATAATGGAGACTTTTTTTCTTTCTCGACCTACACATTCCAAAATCATCTCTGGGTAGAATAATGTCCCCAGCGGTTTGGTGAAACTCTTTACATAGGTGTGCCGAGGATCTTGTTCACAGACAGGATTATGTTTAACAAACAAACAAACAAACAAACAGATTGATAGACAAACAAAATTTGGTGATGTTGCTGATTACAATATTATGTAGTAAAAACAAATAACCCAACAATAAACTTACAAACAAGCTTTTGTTTTAGCAACATTTATTTATCATGTAAGCTTACTTGTGGCAAATTTAGCAGGATTTCTGTTACCTAGTTTTATATGAACTCTCTGAATTTACTGGCTAATTGTGTTCTCCAGTAAAAATGTGTTGTGGTAGTTACGTTAGCACTCTGTGGCTGCATTTTGTTATGGGTTGTGAATTTATTTTTTCCTTCATAAAATTACCTAGCCAGTGTCAAAGCTGTAGTGATTTGATTGTGAATATTTAAAAATTATTCAGAAAATAATGCAATAAAACAAAACTAAAATGTATTTTAAATGAAAGTATTATATGTTAATATTATATGTTAATATTGATTTTGTAGGCGAAACTGTTAAAACTACCTATGATTTAGTGCAAAATAGTCCACACTGAAGTGCTAGTATAAGCATTAACAACACCAACTAACATAAGCACAGAATACAGTGGTATAGTTTTAGTTTCAAGATAATCACAGCCGGAAATGATATAGGTAGCTGTACTCACTGGGTATTCTGACATGGTAATGATACAGTACTGTCAGTACTTCCACTGCATGGGTTTTATGTTTAGGATTTTTCATAATCATACTGACAAACAAACGCCAGTGATTACAATATGTTTTGAGTGGAGGTAAAAAAAAAAAAAAAAGGTTTGGAGGTGATTGACTGTATATAGATGCTATAATTTAGGTAGTTACAGTTTCAAAATGGTAACAGGAACTCTTTATCCCACTACTCCAGTGCATTTTATTCATTATTTTATTTGCTTTAAAATGCACAGAAATACACTACATTTTTGAAAGGGAATTCATTTACCATGATTATCATGGTTATCATGGCAACTGACATTTCCACCGGTGCTAAATGTTATCAGAGCTTAACAGAAGGTGCATTCTGACAGCACAAGGTGACAGGAAGTGAGTGTGGGTGGACATTCCTGGCTAACAGCTGCACTGACGGTTCTACTCTGCTCTTTTTTAAGCACACATCACATTTTTTATCCTGCTCTCTATACTCAAGTCCAAACAGCACTAACCCTCTGCAGGTCTTCCTCAGAGATGGAAGGAGGGACATTGTAGAAGTGCAGCACGCATGAAGGCGGTTGGATGATGTTTTTGGACGCCTGCCCAGCGCTGGTGAAGCGGTTGTTGCGAGTCATGGCGAAGTCTTTGTAGCTGCTCGAACCATCTTCCAGCTCAAAGACCTGACTGGGGATGACAGCATGCTGCTTGGACACGCTGCACACACAGAGAGAGAAAGAAGGATTGAGGAGAAGACAATAAGACAGAAAATGATAGACAATTCAATCAGGGAAGGACAAGAAACAAACTGAGGCAAACTAAATGGCGGAGGAGAGTCATGCAGGAACACAAAAGAGAAAAAGTGATCATCATCCTTCAGAAGTGAAGGGAGCATCAGTCAGGAAAGACAGATTTAGAGCGCTGGAAGAAAAAAATGTCAGTGTTTTTTTCTGGAAACAACAACACAGGCAACGAAAGGAGACATGGCTCCCGGCTAGGAAAAGAAGTCAGACAACAGCGAGAGCTTTATCTTATTATAAACAGCTCGACCTTCAGCTGCTAGTGCATTTTTCAGCTCGTTAAAAATGGTTACTGCTCATCCTCAGCATAAATCCATCTTTGGCAGCGCACAGAAGCACGGCTTATGTAAATGCACACAGCAGCTTAAATCACTGTTGCACAAAGGCATCTTTGGCACCTTCTCCACTTTTGTACAGGCCCATGCTTTAAGAGCCAGAAGACCAAAAACAGAATTAGGGGGGTTTTTTTGGAAGAAAGAAGCTGGTTAGGTTAATGAAACGACAGGTTAGCGTTTGCATGCTACATTTTCTCTTAAGTCAATCTGCTCCTACAGTAGCGAATCATCCTGACGAAGTGGGTCGATTCAAACAGACGTCTCTTCATCCCCTAAGGGCTCTTAAGAAAAACACACTGAAAAAAAAAAAAGATGAGGCAAAGAATTCCTTAAGAGCCTAACACGAGATGAAGAGCAGTTAAATGCTAGAAGATTCCATAATGTAGTTATAAAGTATAACGTTTCATTGTTTAAACCGTTTTTTTAATTTATTTTAAGATTTGGATAATATAGATTTTATATAGAAAATAGGTGTGACATGGTAAAGTGGCAAATAAAATAAAAATTTTGTCCAGCAAGTAGTTTCCCATTTACTCTTCTACATGCAAAAATGGAAGAAAAACTTTCAGTTTTATTTTAACCTGTCATATCCTCCTGGGATTTATATATATGTATAAAACCTCCAACTGCATTCTAACTTTTCACTGTCCACAGGTCAGAAAACACAGAGATCACTGTGACTGCATGCAACTGATATATCTCAGGGTTGTACAACACTTAACAATTATACACCAAAGGTGAAGTGGATGTCACTGAATAATCCCCAAAAAAGAACATCAGCAAATAATTATTACAAATAAGGCAAACCACCTGCTAATAATGTTTTATAATCCCCAGATGGCAGACCAATCAAATCATGCCGTTCCTATGTAGACTATAACAATAAAAATGAATTTTCATCGCTCAGTTCAGATTACAAAACACTGACTTCAAATAAGACGTCTGCGTGTGTTGACAGGCCAAATACCTCCTCCATTCGTAAAGAAGGCTATTAGCAATCTAATGAATATCATCAGCAGGGGTCTGCTTTATAAATAAGTAATGAGGAGAGTCAGCCTAAACCAACTGTGAGGTGCAAAAGCAGAAAGATGTACAACATTTTAAGCACAATTTTAAACATTATCTCATAAAAATGAAGAAAGCCTGACTGTAGTACAGTATGGATCCTTTAAACACAGTGTGAAAATTAATATTCATGCAATTAGCATACTGTAATTTGTCCTAATTAAATAAAAACATGCATTAATTCCTGTGTTTGTTTGGTTTAGCTCAGGCACGGGCGCTTTAACTACAAATGCTTTCACATCCATTAACCTGTTGGATGTGAGTCTGAATCAAAGCTCAACTGATGCAGAGATTTGATTCCTTTGATTTGGTTTCTCACTGCACATGATTTTTGCATTATGTTTGTGGGGGTTGTTTATCTTCAATTTTGTTTTTATTTTTGGCTTTTCAAATCCTACCCACTACCTGACACTCCCCTATCACATAACAAGTACCAGTTAGGCAGGGTGGGGCTAAAATGAACTTCGTGACCCATGGGCTTATGTCACACCAACTTCATCGACAGCACACAATTAAACAAACTATAATGGAAGAAAAAAATTGTTTGAGGGATGTGCAGGGCTAAACACAGTCTCATAATTCTTTCACTTATTGGTCTGAAATATGGTGATGGGGGAAAAACTGAAAAAATAAATAAAGTTTTTTATTTGATTCGATGATTAGAAATCACAACAATCTCCTGAGCATGGGAAAGATGGAGACAAAATCCACAAAAAATAAAAGAACAGATTAAAGAAAAGTAATAACTATTTTTTATATTTTGTTGCACATCCATCATTTATAGTTGTTTACTAGGCCATATTTCCAGAACACATGACATTTATGCAGTGCTACTGCTTCATCCTTTAGCATCGTTTAGCAGCACAACCCATAAAAACACAGCATGTCTGGTTCACTTCCGGCTGTTGGATTAATTCAGAGTCAAATCACTTTTGCATGGCAACTGACACATGACTGGTTTCAGTGTGAGTGTTTTGCTCTACACATCCAGAGCAGAGATCATGTAAGAGTTTGACTAAAGCAGGGATGAGAACAGGCTTAGAAAAAAAAAAAGAAAATGGGCAGTGGTCAAGGGTGCTGCTTTTTTTTCTTTTAATGTGTATCTCAATAATACAAAAATATATTTTATGATAAAATAAAATACACATAATTACACAAAATAACATAAATGAAATAAAATGTCTGAGACCAATTTAATAATTTGAAGTCCAAAATTGAGTATTTTTGTTATTTTCCTGTACTGAAATTAACATATGCATTATTATGCAAATACATTTACAAAGCTGCTCCATATACAACTTTTTTAAAGCATAGGCTGCCTTAATACACTATATAATCTCATTTTAATACTATTAATATTTTAATAGTATTTAAGAAACCCATAAACGTCTCCATACCTGCATTATCAAACAAACAATCACACACATCCCTGACAAAACGCATCAAAAAGACGGACCGACCTAGCAAACAGGTCTACATGCTAATATTAGCTCTTAATATCGGGGCGAAATTTGACAATAACTTGAAGTCAGAAACATACAAAACTTATGCAGGATAGAACGAAGATTTTACTGAAAAACCATGAATTGTGGTTGGACAATAAGTTAAACCTCGTTTCTGAACAACCAATCGCTGCTTTTCTTTTTGCTTCGACATCAAAATTTACCACGTGCTGCTCATTTCTGTTCATAATCTGACCTCCGCTCGCCGTGCCACAGCAAGATGACCAGACTGGCATATCAGATTATGATGCCTGAAACGCAATAATCTAGAAACAGCTGTGTTTCCCTCGACTAGGCGATATCAACAACAACTGCAAAAAGACATTAAACACTGCACACTTGCGTGTGTAATTAAATGAATCATCCATACCATACGTTAAGCCTCTTGCTAAAGACTTTGATACTGTTAAGATGTGTGATGGCACGGTCAACTGCATACTCATCGCCCATCTCCACCAGGGCCGTTCCCGGCACGCTCTTCATGAATTTCACCTGAGAAGAACACGGAGCACATTTTCAGTAACACGCAGAGCTGCTGACTTTCATAGCTAACTGCTTATAAGTGCTTATGATTATTTCATCTTTTAACTCAACTTCCATTAAGGAAATGCCAGGAGTGACAAAACATTGCAGCACTGTTCCTCTCGAGGCCCACTCACCTTCTCAATGTTACCATAGAGACAGAAAAGGTTGAAGATGCGGGTGCAGTTCATCTTGGTGGGATGCAGGCCGCTCACCATGGCAACAGAGCTGGAGGAGTGGCCGACGTAGGAGGAGGTCTGGGGCAGAGGATACGCTACAACATCGGGCACCTCATGGGAACTCCTCTTAAACCTGTTGTTACTGGGCAGAGGCAGCAGGGGGCAGTGTGACCCTGAATAGCCATGTGGGAAGGTTAGAGAGAAAGGAAGAGCCGTCATTCGCAGAAGGCAGCTGTTAAGATTCTGGTGCAATGCTTCGGAAAGGAAAAAAAGAAAGCCCGAGCAAGAGAAATTACACACTATTTTCTAGTCTGATGCACTTCGATTCCCTTGCAGGTCCTGCTAATTACACCATGCTTAGCAGAACACTATCTCATTCCCCCTCCTTCTCTCACCCATCTCTCCCTCCCTTCCTACATCCTTCTCTTCTACCTCCTACTTATCTGCATGACAGAGAGCGAGAGAGCTTAATCACTCGAACTGAGAAACAGCTGCAGAAAGACAAGGCGAGACAGAATGATGGAGACTGACCGTAACCGTTGTCACTGTATGAGGACGGATGCTCCCCCAGGATGGCCTGCCTCTGTCTCCCTTTACCACGTTCTGTAATCAGAGCACATACCCAGAGAAGAAGCGCAATGGGGGTGTGAACGTGTTATAGAGTTTAAACAAAACAAACACACACACACACACACACACACACACACACACACACACTCATAACACCTAGATAAGCAGTGCATGGATAAAAAGAAAGGAAAAAAGGAAAGAAATGAGAGATGATAAGCAGTGAATTGGCATTGAGTGTGTAACTGCAGTGTGGATTGAGGTGAAGTGGCCCAAACGTGAACGTGATCTGTTCCTGTGGCCGAGCAGATCATATAACTGCTCCAAGTTAAAAAAAAAAAAATGCACACTATATAATGTTAGTATTATAAGGTATGGTCTAGACAGTCTAGATGAAAAGCACATCAATAATGTCTTTAGAATCTGCATTTACAACATGACCTCAACTAAGCTAATGCTTTCTTTACATGATTTTGAGAAAACTGAGCCATTTGGCTTACTAAAGTTTTATCTTCACATTGTTCCCTATTAAGATTTTCATCTCATTAAATAGCAAATAATTGATGGTAAAAAGATATTCTGAGCTAATTAAAACCACATTATAATCTACAGAAGCATATCAGGCCACCAGTGGAGTGAATTTGTATCATGTGGAGGAGTTAAGAACAATAAAAAGATTCAGTGTTTATTTTGGGCTACTCATTAAATGGATGATATGACTGTTCTTATCAAGCTAAATTTCAGTATTGGATTTAATAATAAGGAAAATCACCACAGCAAAACAAGTATTTATACTCTGAAGTTAAGTTTTCCCAACCTGAAATTATTCAGATTTGAAAGACGTGATATCCTTCATGCAGTAAGAACATTTAAATTACATTTATGACATTTAGCAGCTGCATTTATCCAACTGAACAGTTGAGGGCTAGGGGCCGTGGCAGCTTGGTGGTACTGAGGTATTGACCCCAGACCTTCTGATTAGTGACCCAGAGAAGAACTATTAAGAAATGGCCAAATGTAAGCCTACCTTCTTGGATGCATCTTCGTACACTTGAAAGTGGATTTGTGGAGCAGCAAGACATGATATGGTTAACTAACACAACGTCAAGGTGTCAAAGACATTCTGATTTTATCTCAGAAAGTAAGCCCCTGCTCATACGTGATTCCATACGTAACCCTAACATGCCTCTGTGATAATCACATTGTATATGCATTTCAAGAATTGTATTTTTCTTAGTGTGTTCTTCAAATTTCAACCTTTTTAATACCTGAAGCTCTTCCTTGATTTCTTAATTCCTTAATAACTTTTACCTTAATATTTAATTATAAGACATTGAACACTGTAAAAATACCTTAGAAGATACCACACAAATGCATCTTAATGAGTGGCGCTAAAAAATATGTCATGTTTCAGAATACTTATACGCAAGTACAGTAGACCTGTACACCGAATGGTTTTAACACTTACTTTTTATTACTGTCCTGGAGCTATCCATTCATCCATCCATCCATCCATCCATCAATACATCTATACATGTATCTAATTATACAGATGAATTTTGTTCTTTTCATTCGGTTTGTAAACAGAGTGTAGATATTGATTGGTCATGGTCACCTACATCACGTTCATCCTATAAGCATCCTGGATGATGATTATCTGACAAACGATGAAAATAAATTTATGGAGACAAAAAGCAGATTTTACAAAACAAATAAAAAACACCACAGGAGAAAATATATTATTCCTCTGAATAGAACCCTAATATCATTGAATGATATATTTACGACTTTCGTTTCATGTCCCATGTTCCCAGGATATGATTTGCAGTCTTGTTGTTCATGAGTAAACTCATTACCAAGATATTTACAAGCTTAAAATGGGAACAGCTTTCATACTGATTTAATGATAGCAAGAGTCAATAATGGTACGTTCCCTACACAAGTAGTGAGCACAGGTACACCTCAGGGACATATTTCTGGTCTGCTTCTGTTATTGTTATTACTGTCATGCACATAAGAATTCTAATTTATTTTGTAGACAACATCACTGCAGAGGATCAAAACGAGTACAGACAATAGACAAGTCTATTTATGAAAGGTGTGATACTAACAACCTAGTGTTCATTTTGACATTGATCACATTAACAAAGCAAAGTCAATATCTCAGGGTTTCAGGAAACGCACATAATGTAAATGTAAAAGGAATAGAGGGTGTAGATGAGATTTCATGTTAAGTTACTCTCCTATTTCTGTATAACTGTATTCACTTTTAGTATATACTACACAGGAATGGTGCAATGGTGAGTTTGTAGGAACAATGTTAGTATTTTTATCAAGATTTTAACTTATTTGTTAAACTGTTATGAATTGCTTTTAAATCTAGCACATAGGATGATCATTTTTGTGGATTTATCTTCAGACATGTTCCTTTGCTATAGACATAGCTCTTCAAGGTCACTGTATTGCTTTTCTGTCAAAAAAAGGTCTTGTCATTGATTTGGGAAGAAATATGGATTAAACCTAAAGTAAAATAATTAGAATTTGTTGTTTTAGTAAAAAGAAAACTTTAAAAGTTAAAAAAAAAAATCTGTTTCAGTATGTACTGTATTCCTATGCATATGGACAAACAGATGTATAAGCTGAGAAAACGTAGGTAGAAAGATGGTGGAAGGACCAGAAGGCAGAAAACAACTGGACTGGAGGTAACATGTAAAACAGGATCTTGGATGGTTGTAATAGCAGTTTACTTTTAAAAGTGTCCTGGAACTTGCCGTAATGTTTTTGTAGCATCATGTCTTCTTTACAGTTCAGGTCAAGCCATCCGGCAGGACATTACATTAGTTGAAAGGACAAACCAAAGTGAAAACATGGGGAAAGGATATTTATATCCCTCTGTGATCAAGTAGTGGAAATATTCATGAAGTATTGAAAACCCAACTGTGCACAGGAAACAATGCTCTGAAGAAAAAACCTGTTACTTTGATCTGTCAAAGTGTGTCTGCATTCACAATGGCACAATGAGCACAACACTCACTTTCACAGCAAACACTTAAATATGAAACTGAAAATAAGCAGCAGAATTGAGGAAGGCAGGTTGTTATTGTTGATAAAGTCCTAGAGAAACATTTCCGTAGTTCTGTCGTTCAATTAAGCAGACAAGGTCATTTCACAAATGAAGGAAAATGATGTCTTCTATTTTTCAAAATCACAACTCTGCCTTGTTATTCAGTGCTGTCTTCAGATTTTCACAGAAGAAGAAAAAAAAGCAAACATGTGATGAGGATTTCCGCACTGATGCAATGCGCCAGGCATTGTTACTCCTTTTCAGAGCAAGCAAAGGAACAAAGTCTTTCTCATAACTGTCGGACTGGTAGGAGAAGAAAGCAGAACACACTATTTCTCTTTCCATTTCTCTCCTTTTTCTTTTTGTTCTCTCTCTACTTAGCTTTGGGGGCCTACAGGGAGAAGTCATGCAGAGTGAAGCTAATTGTTACAAAATGAGCGGTTAGCGGTGGGAGTTTGTGGGTGCCGCTGGTCTGTTTTCCCACACAGTCAGGGGGAGTGGATTAAGGCTGAAGGTGACCTTCGTACAGCAAATGTTGAGGTCCTGTTCTGCTTGTCTCTTGCTCCTATGGCTTCGGATATCATTATTTCTGTACTTCTTTCATTCCAGTGTCAGTTCAGTCTTCTATTTCTCACAGGCTCTGTCTCAAGAGCTCGTTTAATGCTTCTGCCGTCTCGCCATCCATTATCATCATTAAATCTATGTTAAGTCGGCCCTGAATCTGGTCAAGCACCAGCTGGCCTTGTTGGTTGGGGTGCGGTTAAGTGGGTGTAGTTTAAAAAAATACACCTCGGGGATGTCTGTGTTAAGACTGGTAATGAAGCTCCCTCACCAAACAACAACAAAAAACGGCCTTGACATGCTTTGGCCAGGCCTCTGAGGAGCATTTCTTGTGCCTGTACACCATCATGATCTTTGTAATTTAACAAACTGCTGACTGAAACACATAGGCCCCAGTGGAGAAAAACAGCAAGAGAGGGAATAAATGAAAAAGCAGAGAAAGAAATATAGTATTTTATTGCTGTTGGCTTCTTTAAAGTGCTTTTATTTATTTCTGAAGTCCACGATTCAATTAACATTCAAGTTCCAACATTCCTTCTGCCCCGCAATAACAAATGGACACTGACAATGTGCACACAGGGCACTACTGAGAGATCTGTGCCATGGTCAAAGTCAAACAGACCTTCGAATTCCATCGAGAAGACTCTAATCGATTGCTAAACATCACCGGTTCTCTGGTGATAACACTGTTTATCCTCTGTTTGTGGAGAGAACTCGGAAGGCATCGGCAGCTGCAGCAGTGCCGCTGTGATCCAGACCATCCATAAGCTGGATAATCACATGTTATGCCCCTGCAATGTACTTCTGCTGTTTCCAAATCTGCATCCCCGCCTCCTCTTTACCCACTCACCATGCTTCCCTCACAGTATCTGTGATAGCAGGTAAGCTGAGTACTTCATGGGGGAATGCTATTTCTAGGGACTTCTTTGGGTATATCATGGCAAATCACCACATACTTGAAGTGTGTGTGTTATTATGTCAAATGCAAAAAGTCACAAGCCTTAAAATCCAGTCCTCTTCCAAACTGTCCAGAATATTGACACTTACGTCCTACAAAAAGTGTTTCATCTTTTTCTCTTTCTAAGCCGACTGCTCAGCCGACACACGAGTGAAGGTGGGTTACATTTTAAATAGTTAGCCAGTGTATTGCAGGGCCAACACACACACACACACACACACACACACACACACACACACACACACACACACACACACACACAC
>JAQMYF010000017.1:9899283-9912591 GCA_030014195.1 Neosilurus mollespiculum
AGTATAATTATAATGAATGAATAATTATATATTTCATTTTAAAAGTTATGTGTAGTACAGACTAATTGGAATTATAGACAGTAACAGACAGTATCACACCCCAAAACACCACAAACTCAGGATAATGCTTGAATCAATTTAAATGTCAAAAAAAAAATAATTAAAATCTGATTTTAGTTTGCTTTTCTGATGCTCCTGTGTAGTACATTAAAACAATTATTTGCATCAGGCTCAGTGGACATCACTGAATGGATTCATCGTACTATTCAGCAATATCAACCTCAATTTCAAGGAATAAATAAATAAATGTATACATTTTATATTAATTTTATATTAATAAAGTAGTATTTGTAATCATTTTATTTATTAAGACATCTAAACCTAGTAGTTTACTTCACAGCTAGTGTAGCCATGAGCTGTACTTGTTCTCCAAGAACAATTAGAGATGTTTAATAAAAGTTAACTGGAAATGTAAAGTCAGTATGTGATTTCATGTAGTGTAGTTTCAAATTATTGGACACTGTCACTGCAAATAGTAGAAATCTCAGTCTATTAGTTTTTAATTATGCCATTCTTAAAATTCAGCACGTAAAAAATTCACCTTGAGAAATTTAAGCTGTAAAACATTTGCTACCTTATTTCCCAGGTTATGCAGACATTTAGTATATTTTTGGAGTTGATTTATTAAGATGTACATCACCTCTTTATTAAATTGTTATAGATTATAATGTAGTTCATGTAATAAAATTATATAAATAGAATGAATACTATAATAATTAATAGTATTTATAATTATATTGATTAGTACATCCAAAAGTAGTAGTTTGGTTCTTGCAGTGTCAAAGACTTGTTTTTTTACTCAATAACTTAAAGTTACAACAATATATGATGAGAATTTTTACAAAACCTCATCACCATCACTAGGCCTGAATTGTTTGTATCACAAGCTTGTTTTTTATCAACGTAATTTTTTTACTCATTTTCATACATTTTAAATCTCCATCCATTGTTTGAAGTAGTGACAGCAAAGCGATGACTATCCTGCACTCCACTGTCATTACTGTCACCCTCAATGACAACTCATGTCTTTTGTCTCCACAGAAATGTTCACAATGGCACAGAGATCATCTGATGAGAAAGTCCATGCTGGAATGAAATAAAACAGAAATCAGAAAATGATACGAGGCATGCCTTTTTCACCATGTACACACTCAGGATTGTGTGCTTGTGCTGAAAATCCCAGATGTTGTTCATTATATTATAAAAAATACTAAATACAAAAAAAAAAAAAAAAAAAAAAAGTTCTTCTAAAATGAAAGAAGATGGGGCATTAAGACAATATGTGAAAGTAACAGGTCAAAATTACAATTAAATTCAAGTTAAAAAGTGTATTAAAAAATAAAAATAGCACCAATTCAAAATGCTGGATCAGATAACAGAGAGAAAAAAATGGATTCTGTATCAAATAGAAAATTATTGGAACTTTCTTTTTAACTGTAAACATTTTACGTTTTTAGCTGTAAATGTTTACACAGAAAATGACTACACTTTTGTTCCTCTAAGACTGATTTTCATTATATTTATATTTAATACTTTTAATAAGTCTGGTAATTTCTATTTGAAAGAAGTTATGTGCAAGTCATGTTTCTTACTATACCCTTGCTGTATCATATATACTGTACTGCATGTATTTTGAAGTGATTTACATTTTTAAAAACATTATTTTAAAGATTACCATCTTTAAATTAAAAAGCAACATTGTAAAGTTATTGACAATGATGATTTTCTAATTATTTAATATGAAACTCATATTAGCATGACTTAAATAGTGTGAAAAATTTACAAAGATAAAGGCTTGGTTTAAGCTAATATAAATTGTAGCTAGTATAAATTCATATGAAATCGAAAATTCCAGCGACATCTCAAGCTGCCGAAAAGGGTATTAAAATCATGATCTCAATTTGTCCATGTCCTGGTATTTGCACTCATTTCATCATTGAATTATGCAGATAAACCAATGCACAACTATTCCACTTTGGTATATACACTACATGGGAATGGAGTGATCTGAATGGGCTGCAATATCAAGATAATAAACATTATCCACCCTGCAAACTCAGGATAATGCCTGAATCGTTTTATAATGTAAAAATAAACCTAAAACCTTAAGATAAACATCTCAGATTCCCCAGGAAGAAAATTTAATGTGGAGAAAAAAAGGTGCAAGATCTATGGGGGAATTTTTAAAAAATCCAAACATAGTGAGAGGCACCAATATGTATTCTAAATAAATGTTTAATTTTATGTTCTGAATATTAATTAATTAATTACTAATTACCAGTCAGTGATGCAAATGAGTCCTGGCTAAATGCAGTCTGCTGTTAAGATTTATTTTGTTGTCAGATTTTAGGTTGAGGATTTCGAGTCAGGTCATGACTGCGGGCTTTTCATCATCGCCACAAGACAGGGTAGTCTCTTAAAATTCTTCGGCGTGCTCTCCAGCCTGAAATGCAATGTGAATTTTGCTATGGAGAGGAGAAGCTACTCTTGTTTTCTGTATGTAGTTCTTCTCAATCCACCCACATCTCTCTATTAAATCTCAGCTCAGACTCTAGATCAAAATAAGGAGAGGATCCACATCTTGTTCATCCTTACAGCACACCAGAGACTCGGTGAGCTATCGAAACAAACCCGGCCCAGAACATTTGCTCATTTCTCAGTCTTCCTGTCAACTGCCCGCTGTCGCACTCTCTCCCTGTCTTTCTCTGCAAGGCCTGGACCTGTATTTCTCTTAAAAATGCTAAAAGAATCCAAAACTACTTAAAGAGAAGAATTTTTACATCCTTTTCATATTGTAATTATGGGGTGAAAAAGATAAACATCTCAACATTCAAGTCATTTTTTTTTTCAGAAATAGTTGTATTTTGTTCATTTATAACAAATGGTCTAATCAAATTGTTAGGCACTATATAAATTAGGTATTAAAATCAATATGTGGTTATAATTTTTTCCACAATAGGTGCGCAGATTTCGGGACACTATTTGGAAATTAATGATGGAAAATCTTAAGAAAAACAACCTGAACATTTTTTACTGCTATTTTTCTGAACACAGATGATGAAAATCAAATGTGGAGCATCTTGTGTGCGCACAGTGCATATCTGTGCAAACATGAACTTGTCTGCTAGCAAAAGCTCAATTGCATCCTTATGCATCTGCAGCAGACTGAACCTCGGGGCATTAACATGTTTTCTCGAAGAAGCACAACTGTTCGCAAACATAATTTTAAGACTGACAGTTTCATTAATCCCCCCGTTCTCCCTTCTCTTGCTTTCTTCAGCTGTGGGATGGAGTTATGATGGCAAGCAGTAGTGTCTGGTGGTGAGCCGGGCACTTCTTCCCATTAATCCACCGTATAATCCACAGCAGCTCGCTCAGCCGATAAGGAGCAATGTCAGACGAGGTTAACTGACTCCCCCTTACCCCTTCCCCTCCCACACACACAACTATACGGATGAAATGAAAGGATGAAAGAGAGTCTGTTCAAAGGAGAAAGACAGAGAAAGACTTTGTCACATGACAGCTGAATGAAAGTGCATAAATAGGACAATAAATATCCAAGGCAGCAGTGTTGGCCGACAGAAGATGGGCAAATTGCACTGAGAGAAAAAGCAAATAATAAAGTGATGTGTAGATATGTTTCTCTTCACGGGACCAAAAGTAAAGTGTGCCATAAATATTTGTTACAGGTAATCAGGATTGAGTTCAAAGCCCATTAGGTGAAAGTCGATTAGTTCTGACCACCGCAACCATAGCACTAAAATAACTTTATTTATGCTGAAAAAAATTAATTACTGCTGCATTCTCTAATGACCTTTAAACAAAACAACATATAGCACTATACCATAGGTATCAACCTTATCTGCAACGGGCCAGTGTGGGTGCAGGGTTTTTTGTGTTTGTTTTGTTAGGGGTTTTTTTTCATCCAAGCAGGAGAAACACTTCTACCTGTTAAATTCAATAGATCTTCACTTTGGGTAAATCTGAGGTGTCACTCATGCTTGGTGGAAATGAAAATCTGCACCCACACAGGCCTTTTGTGGATAAGGTTCAATGGCCGTGTACTATACCGAGCCAGACCAGCTTAACTACACAAACGCAACAGTCAAATTACAGAAATGAATACTAGAGAGATTTCTGAGTCTGAAAGATAGAAGTATTAACATCTACTGCGTGTGTGTGTGTGTGTGTGTGTGTGTGTGTGTGTGTGTGTGAGATAAATAATGCAATAACCTTTGTGTGCTGTTTGCAGAACTGACATACGAGAATACACACACAATTTAACCAGCATGCATGTGGCAAAAACCACAGTGTTCCTTCTCCTGCTCACACATATTTATTCACCAGTTGTATGAATATTTTTTAAATAATTCCACAATATTCAAAGACAGTCAATGAACTGAATTCAATATAATGAAACTGAAAGTAAAGCTAATTGCAACATTCCGATCAATGTGCTAAATCTTTGTGTAATTATTAACAGAGTCTGTGTTGTTTTTATTAATGAAAAAAAGGAGAATAATTCAACACTTCATTAAAAGAATTATTAAGAAAACCTACAGTACATATTTTAATGTAGCTCTGAAATCAGGGTGATTTTTTTGCAGATCTGGCAACCCTGGACATACCACACAGAGTGTAGAAAATCAGTATTTTAGAATTTTCAGAAGTATACTATTTCCCACAACTTACAAAGAAACTCGACAAATTTAACAGGATCTCACAAACTTTCACAAAAACTGACCTACCAATCTTAAAATACTTCATAACTGTTTTAAACTAAATAATTAGATGCTGTTTCTGTGGCTAATAAAGGTGAGAGTAGCTCTCAGTCAAGTCAAACTATTATGAATTTAATAGTGTTTCATTTAAAAATAAATATTTATTTAATTAAAATAAATATAATTAATGACTTTTTGCTGTTTGGACTAAAGTACAAAAAAAATCTCTCAAGCCTAGCTACTCTTACTTTCACACAAAAACTGGCGCCCATGGTGTCTGCTCATATATACTGTATTTCCACCTAACAGGATACTAGTGACTAAATGTTGTAACTCTGAGGTTAGAGAAAGAATTTACAGAGCAAGCTGAATGACTCTGAGAAAGAAGAGATGAGTGGTGGGATTGCTGAACAGCTCGCTAGACCATCGCAAGGCCAATACGCACTCAAATATTCACACACATCTAGAGGCAATTTAAAAAAGCCAAAAAGCCTAAAGTGAACGTCTTTTGACTGTGGAAGGAAACTGAAGTACCCAGAGGAAACACATGCAAGCACTGAGAACATCCCACACAGAAACGTCCGTGCACGGGACTCAAACCCAGGACCTTCATGCTGTGAGGCAGATGTGCTACGACATCGATTTGGAGTGCACAAGTAATAATTAACATGAAATTATCTTAGCGATCTTATCGTCAAGTATTGCTATTTTAGTTATGTTTTGTGAAATGGTATTGAGGTAGCGTAAATCCTGAAGAATAGAAAATCTAAATAAAACGGTATCATGTTAATATAGTTCATGAAAACTAAGAGCAAACTAAAACTAAAAATAATTCATCACCTGAAATATAAATAAAGACAGTTTAAAAAATAAAAATTTAAATGAATAAAAACTTAAGTAAATAATGTGACACAAACTAAAACAAAACAATATTACAGGTTAAATCAGTAGATTTTTTTACTTTCTTTCTGATTTTCCCCCTCAAGACAGTAACAAGCTAATGCCATAAGGTGGCAGTAATGCCAGCCACCATAAAACTTCAAAGAAGAAGAAGGTGCTTGCGATGCAGTAGATCGATTTGGAGTGCACATCACACTTATGTCACTGCAGTTGCACGAGCACCGTGGTGGCAAAAAGACAACAGACACAAGTGGAGGGAATCAGTTGAGATTTCCGGGACAAAGAAAAAATGTCTGCTTGTGCAGTTAGATATCAGAATACAGACACAAAAACTGAATACTGTCATTAAAGACGCTGATGTAAAGCTAAACAAAGACGTTTATGTCTTTCATAGCATTAAATGGAACCTGTAAGGTTTTCTCCACTGTCCATCACATGCATTTATATCGCACAGGACATGAAATTAATAAGAATAAATTAGTAACAGCAGCATCCACAAAACTAGCACTCTCAGCAGCCTATTTCATCACCATTGAAACCATCACTGATTAGCGATAGTAACATTAACATTTAAGCAGAAGTCAAATAAAACCAAAATCAAATTGCTTCTACACAGTTTAGCTTTAACTCCATTCAGGATTTATGCAAGCATTAATGAGTGAGACAAACCTTCTAAGATAAAGTTCAAATTTACTAGAATTAATGGTTATAGTTTAAACCGCGTACTACTATATCCTCACTGCTCAGCGTTAGATTATTAGTGTCAGACAATGCTCTGCTCTTAAACCATAAAAATAATTGGAGAAGATCATTCATGTTCCGGTGATGTTAAAGGAAATCGGACCCCGCTGTCACTTTCTGCCACCAGTTTGTTTGTTCATCAGTCAGGGTCACAGATGTGAACGAGCCAATCCCACAGAGAGGGGTATAGCTGAAACAGGTCGCCAATTTATCACACAAAAAAACTATTCACACTTACATTCACACCTATCTGTGATTTAGAGTAGCCAGTTGACTACTGGCTACTCTAAATAGGAGGAAAACAGAGAACCCAGAGGAAATCCAGCCATGCATGAGGAGAACATGCAATCTCCACACCACTGAGTCACCGTGCCATACTGTTAAAGTATTAAATTCATTCATTCATTCATTTTCTAAGCCGCTTATTCCTAATTAGGGTCACGGGGAGGCTAGCTAGCGCCCATCTCAGCCAACTCTGGGCGAGGGCTGGGTACACCCTGGACAGCTCGCCAGGCCATCGCAGGGCCAACACTCACACAACTATCCACACTCACTCTCACACCTAGGGGTGATTTGGAACAGCCAATTAGCCTACTGTGCATGTTTTTCGACTGTGGGAGGAAACCGGAGTACCTGGAGGAAACCCACGCAAGCACAGGGAGAACATGCAAACTCCACACAGAAACGCCCGAGCTGGGAATCGAACCCAGGCCTTCTTGCTGTGAGGTGGACATGCAAATTATAATTATATAAATATTTATATTATATATAAAATTATACAATTATATTAACTGATAAATGTTGGACTTTCACTTTTATTGAAAAAAATGGATTTTTACTGGAAATGTACTGTCGCTCCAAATAGAAAAGGACACCCGAGATCACTATTATTAAAATTTTCTAGAATAATATCTTATATTTGATAGTAACAGTCAACAGCAGTGAAAAACAAATGTGGGCGATCAGTAGCTTATAGTTTTACAATAACTGCTTCACTAAACAAGTGCAATAATCTTTAATCAAGCTCTCTTTTAGAGTTCCACCACAATCAGATTAATTATTTAAAGAAACACTTGTTGAAGTTTTTCCCATATTTACAACCAACACTGAGTAAACTGTTACGAAACATAAATAAACAAAAACCTGTTCAAGAACTTCTGGTGGGCAGTGTACTGTATATACAATTTTTAATGTCAGGTCTCGGATTACAGAACAGATGCCATATGAACTCATAACTTTGTGAGTCCAACAGGATGTAAAGGCCATGTGAATGCTACTCTTCAAACCAAAACCACTGCACAAACAGCAGAGCGGACCAGGACAGGAAATTGATTCACCTTTAGCTGCTATTTCCACTCTCTCTTGCTCTCTCTCTTGCTCTCTCTCTCTCTCTCTCTCTCTCTCTCACACACACACACACATCACCTAATTAATTATAGATGGAATATTACAACAACCATTTTGGGGTGAAGCTGCATGTGTGCACGTACAGGCGCTCATGCATCGTCATTATTAATACACTGTCGGTGTGACACAAATACATTTTCTGCATTTGCCTGGAAAGAAATTGATGAATCAGGAGTGTATCTGCATGGCATGTGTGTTAGTTTTAGTCTAAATGTACAAGAAAAACAAATATATATATATTGTTTGTTTGGTTTTGTTTGTTTGTCTTTTACAGCATCTAAAATACGAGACAGAAATGGCTGTTAACATTAAAATTTTAGCCCAAATGTGGCCCAGCTTTGGTCTCCACATTGTGGATAATGGTATTTGTCACAATCATCTATGTTAGATTTGAAAGAGCAACTCTTCCTGAAGTCACTAATGGTTGTAACACAGAATTTCAGACTTACAACTAGGAAAAAAGAAAAGAAATTGCCCCTGACCATATTACATCTACTGTAAATAAAGTAGCACCAGTGGTGTAGAAGCCAGGCACAAAAACAAAACCAAGAAGAGTAAAAAAAAAAAAGAGTTAAAGGTTAAAGATAATCCATGAGCTACAGAACTTCCAGTAATAGTGTAATAATGTAAAAGTGTTTCAAAACATCTAGGTCATGAGGTAATGCACAATGGCAGCGAATACAAGTCAACTTAATTACTGCAGCAGCAAACAGCCTTACTTTCAATCCAGCTTTCAATCACTACATAAAATCAGCATCCTTTTATTTTTGTTTAATTTCCCTTTCAATTTGTACTGGGGTACCACTTTGTAGATGAAGATCTACATCATTCCAGAAAATCACAGTAATGTGCAATACAGTAAAATTCAAAATTAGCCCTAAAACTAAATAATAATTAAAAAAAAATCCTACAACTGAAAGTTGTCAATTCCTCAAAATAAAATTGATAAAGTGAAATCAAAATCTCCTGTTACACATGAACATACATATATTCTCATCATCTGGTGGTTTTTACTTACATATTTCATAGTTGCTTGACAAGGCTGCAGTTTCACTCTCGCAAATGTGTGAAATCGACATGAATCCCACAGTTCATATAAATGAAGTTACTGGCAATACTAACAGTATTCAGATATTATTCTAACAAATCAGATATAAAGTAATGATGCTTCAAATCTAATAAAACTAGGCACATATACAATTCATACCCAATTCTGTTACATACATACATTAAAACAAGCGTACGCTCAAACAAATAAAAGAAAAAATTCCGTGCCTTGTACTTATATGCAAATTAGTTCCATATTGCCAGTGGAGACACAAGATAATCACGTGAATTTTTTCTACTCTTCACATTGCAATGTTGCTCCGCTGTGTGTGGAGTAATGTTTTTTATCTCTATATGAAAAAAGGTTAATGAAACAGTGTAATTAAATTGAAACAGACATAAAATATGCATGCAAGCTGTAATACAGTACTTGTCTACTAAAAAACTAAAATGAAATTTAAAAAAATTACTAAAATGAAATTAAAATAAAAATTCTAATTCATAACTACAATAATTCTGGGCCAATAAACATATTCACCTTATATCGATTACACTGACCAACGTTTGCTGTTTTGTGATTCATCACTCCTCAAAGTTAGCTAACTAGTTTGTGACTAGCAAGAGACTAATGTGGACCCTTTTGTAACCTAGTCTACACGCCCATATTTTTTAAAAACATAGATTTTCTATGCATTTTTGGACTTTTGTCTATTTAAAAAAATTTTGTTCTAGGCCACTGATAAGGGACTTTTTTAAAACTCTTTCCAGGGTGATGACTTTTTAGAAACTGTTGTCAATATTGATGTTTAGAGAGGGGAAACCAAGGCTTTGGCTTGATCATATTTTTGTATTTTCATGTGGGTGAATATTTTTGTTTGATACTCTGTGTTTTGCGAAAAAGCAAGAAAAAATCCAGTTTTAAATAATACCCATGCATGTGCTTATATTTTGTATTTTTTCCACACCTTGCTGCTTGGATATGTAGAAGTTCAAAATGATGTAATTCTAAGCTCTGACTTCCCACTTCTGCGAAATGCAGAGTTAAAAAAAACATATTTACAGTATATACTGAATATACCAGTGTACGTACGTAGTATTGGTATGGTCTGATGGTAATTTACACTTTATTACTTTATTACTTTATTCATTTATCAATTTATTTAGCAGAGTTATTGCAATCACCAGTATTTGTCTGTTTATTTGTTTGCCTGTGAACAAAACTTGATTAAACTTGGTGGGGACGCTCAGCTGAGTCCCTGAGCTGATGTGGTTTTGGAATGTATAGGTCAGAGATGAAGGTGAAAGCAAGGACACACAGTTTTGAAGATAACTTCTATTTAAGCATTTAACTTATAAGTGCCAATAGACCTGTTGTTATTATTGAACACTAGTAGGAAAGAATCAGAGAATTACCTTTGACCTTGAGTGACATTTAAAATCAAACCCCAGCCATCTCGAAAATGCTTCAAGTAGGACAGGTTTGTTTTGTTTTAAAAATTTGGTCACATCCACATACTATACAGTATGCTGTAAGAGGGGCATATGGGTAATTAAAACCAGTACCCATATAGGACCTGCTTGCTACGTTATCCATGCTGTGTGGTGGAGTCCCCATCTAGTTTTATTCTTTACAGTGCTTAACAAATTCATCACCTGTAATACATGAAAGAAATAAAAATACTTTTGGAAAATTTATTTAAATTCATATTTTATTTCTATTTATTTACAGTAATTAGTTTGCCCTTCCTTGGTTTTTCTGTAGAAAGAGTTTTGTACAGTTTCTGTAAAATTGTGTTCCAAATTGTTTGTAACTCTTCCCAAAGGCTGTCTGGAGGAAATGTTTGTAAGATTACTCTGAGACTCAATAAATCCAATGTTTGTTCAAGTGGATTCAAATCTGTACTCTTGGCCAGACTAGTCTATCATGTCCAATGTTCCAGATTTCTGTTTCTTATTCAAATAACACATGCATACACAATTTAGATTAAAGATTGGGGTGGTCCATGGCCAAAAACAATTAGCATTTTAGGGTGATATGTATATAGCTTAAGAATGTGTGGAAACCAGGTATAAAAGTAACAGAATCCGAAGTAACAGGGTATGGTTTGTAATACATGCTAGGAGTTTGCTCTTTAGAGTCAATGCTTTGTTTCTATTTTGTTCTGATGTAAAAAATTTTCAGCAGCACAGATGGAAACTACAAATTGTTTCTGTTTTTGTTGTGTCCTTGGAGGTATCGCTGCTCTGCTTCTGTCTCTGAAACCTTTTAACTGGACTCTTTGTTCATCTGCTACCCAGAAGCCCCTGGTGTCTGTTTAGTAAAACTCAACAATAATGCTTTTAACGCTGCAATAAGTTCTGCTGATTCTTAACAAAAGGTGATGCAAGGAGTTGAGCCTTGTGGATTATGGGGTGGATTAAGCCTGAAAACAACTGCAAAGAGGCAATGGAAGTGAGAAGTGACTCCTTTCTGATTCACTTCCTCTGTGTCATTGTGTGTTGGACTCAGAGTCACACTTACAAAATTAGTAAAGCAGAAGTGTTTTACAAGCACGTCCTGCAATTAGCACGCCTGAAATTTCATGTTACATGTTATGGCATTTTTATTCTCTATTACCATTTAAACATGATCCAGTTCACTGACCACAAAGATGTCACAATATGCTGAAGAAGAAATCAACAGAAATAATTTTGATAAAGTTAAAAAAAAAAAAAAAAAAAACTTTCACGAGCTTCTGAAAATCAGCTCTCATCAAACTTTTTATCACCCTGCCTATAAGTTACACACTTCCAGTAGCTTGTTCTCATTCACACCCTCGGTCTGTGGTTGGAAAAATTAAGTGTGTCAATCCAAAACATCAACATCACGCTGACTGGTTCCTGAAGCTTCTGCAAAAGCAAACGTGCAACAGCAAAAAGATCAACCTTATTTCCGGCAAATGCACAAGTGAGCGTGCTGTAATCCTGTCATACTGACGGAATACACACACACACACACACACACACTCAGACACAAATACATACATAAGGAAAAACAAGAGACCACCCCAGGAACCTCAAATTTGTAAGCCATGAGATAGTCTGCTGTCACATGATGTCATTAGATGAAAAGACTGTTTGTGTATGTGTGTGTGTGTGAGAGAGAGAGAGAAATGACATGCAGTGTCATCAAAACCATCAAAACAGAGACCACCTCAAAAACCTGATGTCACATGACCCCGAAATTCGGAGACTGAAAACTAGGGACTGAATGTGTGTGTGTGTGTGTGTGTGTGTGTGTGTGTGTGTGTGGGCGTGTGTGAGTTTGCACATCTTGGTGGGGACCCAATATTCCCACAAGTATAGGAATATTTAACTGTTTTATCCAACAACTGCAGTTTTTATTTATTTATTTACAAACAAACAAACAACTACAAGAGCCAAAATGTTTGTGAGGTTATTAAGAGTAGTGTTAGTTTTAGGTGTAACATTTAGGTGCACCAATTAGCTGCATTGGTATTTATGCCAGTTGAAGGTCTTCACAAGGACAGTAATGGGGTGTGTGTGTGTGTGTGTGTGTGTGTGTGTGTGTGTGTGTGTGTGTGTGTGTGTGTGTGTGTGTGCGTTTGTGTTTGTGTTTGTGTTTATGCAATACTGATGAATGAATAACAGGATGTCAGTGTAGGTGGGAGAGCGGGGGTCGACCTTCATTCAGCTCATCATTTAATCATACACACTCGGTCCTACAGCAGGCTGCAGTGCAATAAACAGCAACGTTCAGTGTGCGGCAGCCTCATGCAGACATCATAGTCATTACGTGCTGCAGTGCTTCAAAATATTTTATGGTTATAAGAAAAGACAAAAAATTCTGCACCAGAATCCAAAGAGTACAATGATTCTTCAGAGAAACAAAGTCAAATCTAGTAAAGTCAAGTCTATGGGATATATCCAGAGTGAAAATAAGAGCGTGTAGTGAGGCTGGACTCTGTAACTGCGCACAGTATCAGCTGGACTGAGAAATAACATTAACTCCAGCACTACTGTCTTTATAGTTTTAAAGCAACCTCAATGTGTCAGACCGAAATTTATGTTGTAGGCTGTAAATACACTCAAAACAACTATGGAATATCGTCTGAGACTGGGATGAAATATGTACTACATAACTATAACACTATTGATTAAATACTAAAATGGTACCGTCCCCTTAAAGTTTTTTTTTTTCCCCACAAAGAAGACACCAGTGCAGACAGCAGCTTAATCTGAGACAACCGACTTGCTCGAGATCTCAATTTCCTATGGATAAAAAAAAAAACAAAATCTACACTTTACATAAGATGGCAGTGACAGATAAATACTGTCAGCTTATTTTTTAAGCTATGGCAACACCAAAATAAAATAAAAATAAAAATGTATATGATATATATATATATATATATATATATATATAAAATGT
>JAQMYF010000017.1:9914070-9932096 GCA_030014195.1 Neosilurus mollespiculum
ATAAAAATAAAAATGTATATGATATATATATATATATATATATATATATATATAAAATGTTATTAAATTTCCAACTCAGAACACTAAACTGAAAATGTCATTAAGATGAAATAAGATTTATTTTATAGTAAAAATTCTGTCGATTCAATTGATAAAATGAATGAAAAGGAAACTCGAGTGTTCTTCTGAGAATCAGGTGCCTTAATGTTTCCATACTGACAATTTTATTAAGTGACTAAATGTGTGTTTTCCTATAAGACCATGTTGAACGATGTATACCAGTGTCTTTACCATATATGGAAAGGGCCTGACCCCTAGCTACATGGGACAACACGCATGCTTTCTGCGTGGACCTAGAGAAGTCCACGTAGGTACTTTGCTATTGTAAGTGTGTTCAGTGTTCCAGGAAAGTTAAAGTGACCGATTTCCTTAAAACTTTATGGTTTGTAGTATTCAGTTAATTGTAACCATGTGAATGCGCCTCCCTTACCCAAACCTTTAAAGCATGTTCCTGAACGTACGGTGGCAATCAGGTGCCTGGAGCGTACTCCCAATTACTTGCATACACACTCCCTTGCTTTTTCCACACCAAATTTTCCACACAAAATTTGCATTCTCAATCTAATTAGCCAGCACCGGAAAACACAGATTCTTTCTTCTTCTTCATTAGAACGATTAGATTAGTACTTTCACTCTGCCATTTGTAACAACATGAAACATGAAAAAGGTTTGTCCATTATGGGGTACAGTAGCAAGGCAGCATGGCAGCTCTGTGGAAGATGACCACTCTCTACCTAGAAATAGTGGCATAGTGGTTAGTATGTACGCCTCACAGCAAGAAGGTTCCAGGTTCGGCGAGGGCGTTTCTGAGTGGAGTTTGCATGTTAGCTTTGTGTCTGTGTGGGTTTTTTCCGGGTACTTCAGTTTCCTCCCACATTTCGAACATGTGCACATTAGGCCAACTGACTATTTCAAATTGCCCCTAGGTGTAAGTGTAAATGATAGGGTGTGTGCGGACTGGCGAGCTGTTGCCTTTGCCCAGAGTCGGCTGAGACAGGCTCCAGGCTCCCAGCAACCCTAGTAGGATTGTTTCAGCAAAATGAATTAATTACTAACAGCCAACATCCTGGACACACATATTACAAGTTTATGACACTAATTTAGTTTGTCATGTGGGTCATTCCCCGGTGCACAATATTACAAATAAGTCAACAAACAAATAAATAAAATATAATTTATATATAAAGAGCCAAAATAATAGGATGTGCCGCATCAAGTGCTATTTTATAAGCTGCTGGAAAAGCCTAAATCTTTCTGAATTAAATTCAATTTGTAATTATTATTGTGATCATTACAACAAGCGATATTCATGAAGCAATACACTGAGGAAAGTTTATTTCAAAACATACCATCGCATTTTATAAATATTTCAAAAACGTTTTTTATTTTGAATTTCCATTTTAAGATTGTCTCCTGCATTAATCATATGGTACATTATATTTGACAGCAAATTAAAAAGTAATCTGCATTTTCAGTCCTTATTTTTCATCCCGTATTGTATTGATTTTAATTTGTTGAGTGTTTGTGTCCAAAAGAAGTCGACAAGACAGTGATTGATTAAGAAAACTCATCTCAGATACGATATTCTACTCAAGAAAAATCTGCTTGGCAACACACTTGCTTTGCTGAAGAGGGAAAAAAAACCCATAGACCAGGGTGAAGAGTCACACGGCCACAGGGAAAGTCATGCCCTGTCCCAAACCAACAATTCTCCTTGTCCAAGGTTGAGAAGCTCTAGGGGCTTCAGATGGCATGTGGAACACAGAACAAGTGACAGGAAGAATATATCTGAACACCAGGACATCATCAACCCCCCAACACACACACCCCAAAACCCCTTACACTCCCCACACACCCTCATCCCTTTCTCTGTCACTATGGAAACAGGTCTTTCTGGCTTCAAGCGCTGGGTGATTGAGGATAGAGGGTGAGGAGCTGGTGGGAGGACACTTGAAAGGTGGTGATGTGTGTGTGTGTGTTTTTGAGTAAAACATTGATGCTTGAAAACATCAACATGAAGCTGATTGGCAGTTGAAGCTTCTGCAGATGCAAATGTGCAACAGCACAAAGAACGACCTTATTTCCGGCAGATTCACAAGTGAGCATGCTGGAAATCTCACACACACACACACACACACACACACACACACACACACACAGACACACACACACAGACACACAGACACACAGACACACAGACACACACATGAGGCCACCCCAGAAACCTGAGATTTGTTAGCCATAAGCTGTGTGTGTGTGTGTGTGCGTGTGTGTGTGTGTGTGTGTGTGTGTGTGTGTGTGTGTGTTAGAGAGAGAGAGAGAGAGAGACCTTGTAATTATCCCCATTTTCCATCTCCACTCATCTGCGTTTGATAGTTTAAGGATGCTGATTGGAAGATGATGGAGGTGTGGCTTTATGGGTTTTTTTGGTTTTTTGTATTTTTTTTAAATCAAAACCACTCAGGCAAAGACAATACAATGGCTCGGCAATACTCAAAACAAGAGGCAGGAGAAGGTGAAAGCAAGCTGGAAACTAGACACGGGTTAATGAGATAATGACAAACAGGCAACAGTTGTGACAAAAAGGCAAATGTTCAGGTAACGACATGTCATACAACACCAAATCAAACATACCCAGTACAGTACAATACAATACTCTGCAGACAATCAGAGGTAAAAAGTCAATAAAAGGCAGCTGAAAATAACTGCAACCGTGTTGGGAATGTTCACTCCTTGATCTGTTTCCTGAAACTAAGCAGAGCAAATCCCTCAAGTGTTGGTGAGTGTGTATTGTGATGAGATGTGTGTGTATTTCAGGGTATCACCAACAACTAAAGACTTCACCCGAACAGTCTTTATGAACGAATCCTGCCCTGAATATATATGCAAACTCTGCTTGTTAATGTGGCAAATGTTCTGACCGTTTCCTTATCATCAATAAATAAGCTGTACGTAATGTAGTGAGAGTTACAGCATGACCATGACCTGATATTCTGAGTCAGAAAGTAAGAATAAAGTGCGAGTTAAACTGAAAATTCAGCAGCACTGCCACAAAACTGAGGTCAGTACTGTTTTAACTGATGTCATGTATCCTGAGGGAACTTTTACACAGAGCATAAAAAAACGCAATATAATAATAATAATAATAATAATAATAATAATAATAACAAAAATAATAACAATAAAAAAATTTAAATAACAACAACAATAACAAAAAAAAATAATAATAATACTATAGAAAATTAAGAAACTAATAAAATAATGAACCATCCAGACAGTCTCATAATCATATTCCAAAGTTTCAATTCTCATTTGCACAAAACTTTGACCAGGCTTCTGTGGGCTTTTTAGGGATGCCACTTTCAATTATTATATTAATTAGTCAATTCATCCAAAAACAAATTTCTTCCAAAAAAATCTAATTCACTATTTCATTTCAGTTTTGGCAAAACTATTTTGTTTAAACTGACAACTGCATGATAAACAAAAATAAGTCAGGTTCTGTCCGGTTCTATACATCAATTCTATATTAAACTCGCTACCAAAGCAAAAAAATATAAAATTAAAAAAAAAAGATCATAAAGGACATAAATACATGAAGAATTTATGAAATCACCCATGCAAAGGAATGTGATTCATATAATGGCATAAATAAATAGAATAATGATATAAAGTTCATGTCCCTTCAAACCCAACGCACCCTAACAAACACTGTCCCCATCATCCAATGTAGAATAAATCCAGATTAGCCGAAACAGTTTCACTCAACTCAAATGTCATTTCTAACCTTTTTCTCAAAATCTTTCTGTATGCACAGATGAGAAAAAAGAAACACCCGTTGGAGCCCTCACTACTATTACACATACAACAGATAAAAGCAATAAGTTAATTAAATAAACATGAATAAATAAGACGGCATTTTTCTGGTGGTCATTCAACCAGAATCGCGCCTGTCTGTTTCTCTCCACAGGCACTCGTGCATCGTTCTAATGCTGCTGTGCTTATTTTGAGCTGTTTTAAATTAGTCCAATACTTTTGACACTTATGTACTTTAGAAACTTTTATGAACCTCTTCCAGCACTGAGTCTGACTCTGCTGAGGCCGTCATAATTTTTTTTAACAGTAGTGGTTACTAAAGCCGACCAACAACTGAAGCCACAGATCACGTCTATCAGCATTACAAACATCAAAGAAAACAGCCAATACGGGGAGCACGGAGGAAAAGCATTTGATATTTATGTTAAAATGTCTTAGAAAAGATAAATTAATGCAAATGATATAAATAATTAAACAATGCTTCGATTACAAATATTTATGTCGATGCATTTTTAGAATCCACGTCATTAATTACATCATCCGGTCCTAATGACATACCTAAACACATCTTCCTCCCAAATGCTGACTGTGTCACTGCGAAGACATTTAAAGTGCAGAGAGCCAATCAGGTAGCAACAGTCAGTACGCTTTCATGCACATTAATATTACATTATTATTCAGAATATGACAACTTTTCTAATTTTATTTAGTTCGTGTACACGGCATACGAAGCCCGCGGCCAGAAAAGTGTACCGAAAATATCAGATCTTCATCTCCAATTCGTCCAGGAGGAGCATGTGGGCTTGAGATTACATCAGCCTGGTCATATCACGTCGATGTTGTGCCCCTGAATATAGAAGCAGAAATGATTATGACTATTTATTAAAGGAGAAGAGCGTGGTGCAGGTGGGAGATTTAACGCGAGACTATAGAAGGTTCAGCACCGAAGAGGGCTCATTGATAATGGCATGCTGTGACTTGCCAATCAGGCTCACCGGCTCACCAGTGTGGCGAAAGGGAACAGGCACTGGCATACAAATTTAACCGTCTTAAGAAACACGCTGCACTGCAGCAACACTGCTTCAAACGATCAGTGGAAAAAGAGTCAGATAAAGATTAACGGGTCGTTCTGTTCATGGGCCTGAGCAGCACAAGCGCGAGATTAATTCCTTCTAATCAATTACGAGATGAAGGGAGTCAATTAAAGACAAAAAAGGGGAAGAGAACTATTCATGTGTGAACTCTTTCATTTTGCACTGCACATTATTTTAACATGCTGATTATACTGATAGAGAAAAACAAGATTCTCTTGGCACTCTAGTCAGAGTCATAAGAGATCTAACAATATAAAAAAAAGTTCAAGAGAAATCTATATAAACTAAAAGATTTAGATGATATTATTTTACATATGAGTTGCATATTAATTATAAAAAACACTTTACCCGCACCCTATGCTGAACATATCCTGGCTTCGATGTGTATTGCATTTATAAAGAAAATACAAAAAAATACTATCAGTGATGTTAATTATGAATAATTCATTCCTTCTATGGCAGGATTCAAACTGTACTAGTTCCAGGACTGATGTCTTCAGATTATTTGTTATGATTTTTTTCTTGTTAATAATAACAAACATATTAGAATGATAATTAATAATACAAAAAAAATTAAAAGATTCAAATGATAAACATTTTATACAAGGTTGGTATTATTAATTTGTTTGTTTGTTTATATTGTGTTATTAATTTTTTCTTGAATTCTTTTAGACTTATAAGGTCTTATTTGAATGTCCTATTTATTAATAATAATAATAATAATAACAATAACAATAATAATAATATAAATAATAATATTATTAATTAATAATAATAAAGACTCTATAGGCCATTGGGTTGCCATCAGTGGGTTTCTGCCCTGCGATGGCCTGGCAAGCTGTCCAGGGTGCACTCTGCCCTCGCCCCGATTCGGCTGAGATGGGCGCAGCCTTCCCGTGACCCTAATTACGATTAAGCAGTTCAGAAAATGAATGGATGAATAATAAAGACTATTTACAGAAGTTAAACCTGGCAATTCTACATAGTGACAAACCAGTGGACATCTAATATACTGTAGTACATATGACACACAATAACACACAAAAAATACAATTTAGTCAAAAAGTGTGACATATATAAAAAATAAAATGCTAAATGCTAAATAAAATGCTAAGTCTACTTGACTGCCCAAAACTAAGTTAAAAAAGGATGGATTTAAACATTTAAGACTTGGTGATTTTTTAATTGCAAATGATGTTTAATTCTTGTTCCATTTAAATAGCATGTTTATATATATATATATATATATATATATATATATATATATCCTGTTTTGTTACAAGACTAAAATATTTTTGCTAATATTTAAAAATTAATTATCCGTTTCTGGGCTCTGGTTCCCAGAATGCACAGCAGAATCCACTGCTTCTGATATCCTGTTTGCACATGACTGATGATTGATGTTTTGGATTTGTCTGACATGTATTATCAGTGAACTCGTTGAACTGAATTTGCATCTGCCTCTTGAACTGACGTACATAAAATACATAAAAACTCTTTAATTCAGTTCCTTTTTAAAATTCGATACTATTAGCAGTTTGTCTTGACGTAGAAAAACATACTATGGCATCCGTTATCTTTGTCTCGTTTCTTGTCTATTTTCACTTTCAACTAATAACTAACAGTATCAGCTCCAATAAGCTACCAAGAAATTAATTACTACATTTTAGTATAGGTTTATAAGAATAGAATAACAGAATAACAAGCACCCTTATTATGCTTTAGATACATATGCTGCCTGTTAAGCTGCCTGCTATATGTCTCATAGAAATCTTTTTTATATTTTATTTTTGTCTCTATATATTTCATAATAATAGCTACACTCTGGCATGGATCACTACTCAGGGATCAGGACTTGTTTAAAACAAAAAAAAAAAAAACCCACCTATTCTGCTTTCACCTCTCCTGCCACACTTACCACCTCTATTCCCATTTCTGCTTATGATGCTATTAAAGCTGTCTAACGTTCTGCTAATTCTCTAATCTCAAATAATTACATAACAGTGTGCACCTGAAAAACAAAAAAAGCCCTGGTTCGCTTCCAGTGTTCTTCCTCACTCATTTTAGAGTGCTTTCTGAAATAGGCTTGTAAGGTCATCCTTACATCTCATTCCCCGGGGCACTCATTAAAGACAAGAGGAACGAGGAAAGAGAGGGGTATAGAGAGGGAAGTTTCACTGCAGTGAGTGGGAGAAAAACACTCTTGTGTGCTTGAAAAATGTAAGCGGACCGGCCACTGCAATAACTCCCCTGATACATCATAGCAAAGCACAGTACACTAATGCAGCTCGGAGCAGACAAACCCAGCATAGATCAGAATCATGCTCAAAGCAGGCCCTGATGTGGCGCTGGTAATCAACACTAACATGGCTCAGACCATATCAACATCAAAGCTAGCTGAGCCTTACATGCTGCTGGCGTACAAACTCCAGCTTGTGTTAAATCCAAGCAATTCATCTTTACTAAACAGAAGCACAGCAGAGATTTTGACATTTTCACTCGCTAGGAGGGATACAGAGGAGCCTCACTCCTTCATCAATCTCAATCTCAGACAGCAATTTCAGCTTAAGGTGAAAGGAGGCAGAATCCTACTTAAGTCTTTAAAACGTGAAAACCACACTGGGCTGCAGAAGTACTATAAAACAGATTAAAGACATCTGAGAAAAACGAACACAACACCTGTGAAATATAGCAAGTAAACACACATGAAGTCTGATCGGTATCATTTTAATGTCATGGAAAATGTGTGCTGTTAATATTAATTAATCAATATTTGTTTAAACTACATGGGAAGAGCACAATCTGATTGGTTAACTATATCGGGATAATTAATTAAGCATATCCAATTCGTGTTCATAGAATAATTGTTAATTATACATTTCTGAAACTCTGAATAATGCTTGCATCGAAGCAGCGGGCAAAAACTCACGATTTGTTGCGGTCATTGATTCTGAAATTCTAGAAATTCAACAAAATGCCGTCACAAAAAATAAAGAAAGGAAGAATGATACAGTACGACCTTCACATTTTTCAACATTGAAATGAGTTACAAAAGATGTCATCATGGAACATGCATGATCACTGTCAAGCTTGATAAATGTAAAAATAAACCATAAAACTCCAATTTTTAGTTTGAATTTCTTATGTTCCTGTGTGGTATATACTAAAACAATTTGCCTCAGATGAATAGTCCCCTCGGTGACCAATAAATTCCATATATTTGCACACTTGCTTGATTGTACATTTGTGTAATTAATGATTAAAAAAAGAAAAGACGTAATGTTGCCTTCACATGCTTGAGAATACAAGCTGAGGGGGTGTTCATGTGCCACTTTGAAACTGGCAACTTGTATTTATGATCGTTCCAAATGCTCATAAAAGAAGAGCTATGTTCACTTTCTTGACTGAAACTAACTGTTGGATTCCAGGATGTTATTAACTACAAATTCTTACACTATATTCCATTCCCTGAACACTACAAGTGTTCTAATACTTGAAAAAAGTTGTCAATAAACACTATTTTATCTTTAAAAAGTTTAGTGCATTTTTACCTTTTAATTAATGCAAATAAATAGGACTACACTCAGATCTGCTAATTCTTGTTCAATTAGTTGATCAGCCAATCTGGTAGCAGCAATCTAATGCAGAAAATCAGGTCAATACAGGCCAAGAGTTTTAGGTAATATTCCCATCAAATTTCAGAATGTTTGGCATGTTTGGTGCTGCCAGGGAAGCTGTTCTGAGTATGTTAGAAAATGCAGACCTTGTAGTTCACACTGAATTGTCTGTAGAATTTACACATTATGGTGTGAACCACAAAATATCCAGCAAGCAGCAGTCCTTGACATCAGAATCTCAGCATTCACTTCATGTCAAACTTGTAAAGTGGAAGGGCTACAACAGTCCAACAGCACATTGGGTTCCAATCCAGTCAACCAAAAGCAGAAACCTGAGACCTGGTACCCTGATCCTCATTCTGGAAAATTAACTGAAGGTCCCATTACTTCATGTCTGACAATACTTCACTGACTTGCTGTCAGAAAAAGAAGCAGACACCTCCTCACCAATCAGAATCAAGATCTCAGCAAGCACCTGGTAGAGACTGCTAATACGTAATAATGATCTGAACAACTACAGTTTTGCCAAGGGTCACTTCCAACATTATAAATAAATGTGTCAGAATATAGTGATATGCAAGGGCTAATAAATGTCTTATAGAAGGTGTGACAGCTTAGCACGCCAACAATGGGACACTTTTTATTGTACCTCGTTAAATGATAACGCTCGACTGAGAGACAGATTTAAAATGTGAAAAAGGAAAAAATTACAGATAAAAAATATATTTCACAGCAAATAAATCCTATTTTGGAATAAGGGTGAAAACTTAGCAAATACTAAGAGAACATTATTTAATTGCATCTTTAGGGTTACAAAGCTTAAGATCACATATGCAATAAATAAAATAACAAAACACAAAAAATGACTTTACTGAGCTATAATGCCACACAATTTTTTATAATACATTTCTCAATAACTGTAATGATAATTTACATTTTTTTACTCATCATTTCCAAATCTAACAAAAATTCCAAACCTTTCCAGGATTTGTTCTTTCTGTTGGCACTGAGGCAAAATTACATGCTTATATGTAATTGATTGATTGATTGATTGATTGATTGATTGATTGATTGATTGATTGATTGATTGATTGATAAATAAATAAATAAATAAATAAGAAGAAGAATCAGAGATATTTTAAGTGTCTGAATATATAAGTACAGGACAAAGATAATCAAATGTCAACTGAATTCTTTAAAAAACACATGAATGTAGAAAATGCCCTACTTTATCCTGAAAGCCTTTTGAAGGACGACTGAAACACACGGGAATTTGCTCTAAATAAATTCTTTATATTCAACCTGAGGAATGGCCTTGACTGAACAACAGATGAAATATTCTTAAGCAATAAAACAGCAAGGACAAAACAAGAAGCAAGCAATATTTTATCTAATCTAAAAAATGGTCACAAGAACAAAAAAAAAATACAAAACTGCTAACTAAACATTTGCCTAAATCACTCCTGTAGTGGCTGCAAGAGTCAAATCCACATCTACAACTACATCCACTATAGAAACTACATCCTTGACAGGGACTATTCTCTTTTACATCGCCCATAGCATCCACATCCATCATCACATCCATTTAATCCCATTGAAACCAATCCTTCCTTCTTCCATCCAACCCATCAATCCTCCTATCCATCCCTACATTGAAGCAAATCCATCTTATTATCCAGCCCTACATTCAACATATCCATCCCTACATTCAACATATCCATCCATACATTCAACATATCCATCCCTACATTCAAAATATCCATCCCTACATTCAACATATACATCCCTACATTCAACACATCCATCCCTACATTCAACATATCCATCCCTACATTCAACATATCCATCCATACATTCAACATATCCATCCCTACATTCAACATATCCATCCCTACATTCAACATATCCATCCCTACATTCAAAGCAGTCCATCTCCACATCCAAACTAATCCTTCCTCACCTTCAAACCAATCCATCCCCCATCCAACACATTCTTCCCCACCTTCAAACCAATCCATCCTCCCATCAAACATATCAATCCCCCAACATATCCATCAACACATCCATCTCCTCGCCAACATATTCACCCCCATCCAACATAAACCAATCCAAACTAACCCATCATCTCATCTGAACCCCTTTATCCTTCCATCCACCCTCCCTCCATTTTGTAGAGACCAACAGCTGCACCAGAGTCAAATTTCACAACCACACCAGCATGGAGATGATTTTTAAATTCAGCTCACCAGTGCATGCAACTGCACTGCTCTTCTCCCTACAGATGTGCACACACACACACACACACACACACACACACACACACACACAGAGGAACACAAGAGACAGAGAGAGAGAGAGAGAGAGAGAGAGAGAGAGAGAGAGAGAGAGAGAGAGAGAGAGAGAGAGAGTTGGAGGTTGTCAGAGACTCAACTCTTTGCCCTACTTTTATAATTACACTTTTATATTCATGCTGAAAATTTTCTCTTGCTCACTTTGATGATATTTTTCCAGAGACCTTTCTGGTAACGTTTCCTCTTTCTCCTTCTATCTCATTCATTCAGTGTCTGCTGAGAAATACATACCCAAAGCTTGTTTTCTCTTCAAAGTCAAGATTAATTCCAGCAGCACTTCAACGCTCTTTGAACTCAAAGCACGATGGCACGTTCAGTGGCACAATGAAGCTGCTTTAACTGTGAAAGGATAATAACACACTCTAGCTCTGAGCACACGAGCACAGAGACACAGCTGCATTCATCTCCACTCTTAATCTTTCGTTTCTGTTCAGAACCCATTAAGCCTCCTGCTATTCCTCTTCGAACCATGTTGACATTTATGGCTTTTTTTTCCTGAATGCATCTGAAGGAATGTGTGACAGGAGAAAATCTCCCTGTAATGTCTTTTTTTAAAAAATACAGAGTATGTTTTAGCTTCAAGACATACATGAGAGAGAAAAATACAAATTCTAGTAAAATGTATACTTTTATTGTGTAATATCTATTAGTGTATAATATAGGGGAATGGTACACTCTGTTTCACTGTCTTGGAATAATAAGCAATTAATGAATAAGTTAAAGTACAATATGGAGGATTTTTCAGAATAAGAAGGTTTTATTTGTCAAGGCCAAAGGCCAGTGTGGATAACACCCTCCGCGATCTGAATAATTCTCTATATCTTACAAAAGCCAAATTCTTTAATTGATTTATTATATATAAAAAATGGATAAGCTGTAAGCTTGTAGAGAATCAGCAATCAGAAATGAGAAAGTATATTGAATTAATAATAATGGACATTATTCAACATGCCAACTCAGGACAATGCTTGAACCAAAATGGCCAATTAGCTTAATTCTTAGACACTTGGTCACTTTTTCCTGTTCCCGACACTTTGACTGCTGTGAAAAATTTCCCTGGTGTGGGATTAATAAAATTTATCTGATCTTATTTTCTTATTCTTCTTTCGCTACTGACTACTCAATGCTGTGATTGACCAATCCGAATCAAGAATTGAAAGTCCTTGTGCTATAAAACAGTGAACAAATGCAGAGTCCCAAATTAAGGCCACTTTAAAGTTAAACATCTGTTATGCAGAGGACTGTAAAATGGTGAGATAATTTTCTGCTGGTGCTTTAATGCTGCAATCACAGAATGAACATTTAATCCATTAAGCTGAATCCCAGCCAAAACATCAGTTAAATATTCATATGCACCACACACGCAACAGAAGCTCATACATACACACACCCAAACACACTCTGCATCCCCCACCCCCCCACCCCAAAAAAAAAACATTTAGACTGTTTTGCAAATTCATAATTAACTAGAAACGCAAAAAGGTGCTTGAGACAGAAAAAAATTGTGCAACAGATGGCCCTGTAATTCTCACGATCAACTGATTATGTATTATGCATCTGATTTTAATTTTACAAATGCATAAACAGCCTAATCAAGCTTAACAAAGAGAATCTAGAGACAAACAAACCTTCCTTATCAACTGCCATGTTTTGGTCATACAACTTCAAGGATGTAACGGCGGCCTAAAAATAGGACTTTTAAATAGGAAACACACACACACGTTATAAGAGTAACCAGAAATAGCAGAAAAACTACACAGGCTGTTGTTCCTCCCTCCAGCCTTAAAATGGCTCTGCTGTTCTCCAGCCGTAATTCAATGAATTTCCACCAGGACTCAATTTGATTAGGAAAATCACTGAAATTAATTACGGAGATTGGCATGTTTCAAGCTGCGCTCCTCTGGTCCAGGCACATCAAAAACGAAATGAAAAGAGGCACCGAGGGGCAAGCAAGTAAAAAGTACGCCACAACTGAGCTGTGGCAAAAGCAGAATAGTCACAGCAATCTGTAAGAAGAGTTAACCTCAGCCATCCACAGCACACACGATTGGGGGAATAAAGTGCCTTGAGCTCCTTTTTAAACAGGATGAAAGAAAAATCCACATTTCTGACTGCTGTATTTTTAGCCTAGTAATAATAACATGAACAAAACATATAGCTCACACGAAAGGTAGTAACTTACTAGGATCGAGTGCGCACCCGTGGATTGCGGACCACATGCAATAGTCCCACTTAGTGTGGAGTTATTCATATATTCTTAATTTTCAAAATCTGAATAAAATAATAAAAATGCTTCCAATAATCCAGTGAGTGGGAATAGAATAAAACAGTCAATCCATATGACTGATAGCCAGCTCCACACTCATTGCCTTGGCAGTCTATCCATGTATATTCAATTAAAGTTTGTGGAATAATTAGTAATTTTATGACAGTTAAATTTAGGAGGCCACTTTTAATAGGGATCTCCAATAGAAATGATCTCTCAATTTTTTTCACAGCTGTATATTATATTATATGATGAACATATTATATCATATTACATTATTCATCATTCATTCACCAAACTACTAAATACTACTCGGGTTACGGGAAGTCTAGAGCCTATCTCAGCCCACTCTGGGTGAAGGCGGGGTACATTCTGTACAGCTTACCAGTCCACCGCAGAGCCAACACTGAACTAGGGTGATCAGAAACAGCCAGTTAGTCTAATGTGCATGTCTTTGGCATGTAGGAGGAAACCGGAGTACCCAGAGGAAACCCACAGAGGCATGGGGAGAACATACAAACTCAACACAGAACCACCCTTACAGATCCCAGGACTCAAACCCATGACCTTCTTGCTGTGAGGTGGACGTGCTAACCACTACTCAATGATGCTGCCCATATTATGTTCTATTATATTGCATTATATTATATTTTATTATATTACACTATATTATATTGGATTATGATGTATTATATTATATAATGTGAGGTTCAGTTAGCTTTGTACGGAAACAGCAGGGAAAAAAGGGCTTTAAAGGGCTACTTTTTACTTTTTAACAAGGACATTTCAAAGCCTGTCCTTCTGTACTTGTAATGTATTTCATGATTTTACCATTTTTTTTTTATACATAACTGTACTTTTGCTTAAATTAAAATGTGAATACTTTTGTGACCTCTAGGTCTACTTTTTGGAAGAATACTATTTAAAAATCTAAAATGATTTTTACTGACTCAGTAAAGAAAAACTAAACATTTAAAGCAAAATATGTATAAAATTAACTAAGGTGCGCATGCCTTGTGCACAGTATTGTACATATGCTGCTGCTGCTGCTTCTTCGGCTGATGATGATGATGATGATGATGAAGACAATAGTAATGAAAGCTAAATATTTTAAGTGCTGCTTCTATAAAGTCCTCCAATGTCAGACATGGTTTGAGCATTTGCAGGTGTCAGACAAATCGCAGCTAATTAGGACAGCCAGCCTGGAGGTAGCAAGCATTCAGAATTTCGGAGAGCCGTGTGCCCTTTCAAGATTTCTCAGTGAAGGCAGACATCAAGTTCAGAGTATGCAGCGAGCTTGATGTGTCGCTGTGTTGCACGTCGGGACGCATCAAGTCACCGGACGTAACAGAGCTCAGCTCAGTCTATCCCATCTCTGATGCAGAGGGCGCAGGTCTATAGGAAAATACCTCTCGAACGTCGGGTAAGAACCTTTCATATGCTGCAATCATCCAAATTAAGTGATGTGGCAAAAAAAATTCTCTAAATATATACTATGCCGAAACATAAAGAAAAGCAAACTAAAATGAGATTTTAATAGTTTATTTTTTGTTTGTTTGTTGCTATACTGTATATACTGTTGCCTCCGCATTTAACCCATCCAAAGTGAACACAAACACGTAAACAGTGAGCACACACACATACACACACACACACTCAGAGCAGCAGGCTGCCACACATTGGGGCACCCAGAGAGCAGTTGGGGGTTTGGTGCCTTGCTCAAGGGCACTGGAAGGGAAGGTGCAGCTCATTCCCCACCGCCACATATTTATTCCTGCTGGTGCGGGAATCGAACCAGTGACCTTTAGGCCCCAAACCAGCTTCTCTAACCATTAGGCCATGGCTGCCCCAAGTATGTTTACATACTTTAACCATTACAGAGGCAGGTCAGGTGAGTCGAGCTTAGCGTTGTGTGGCTCATAGCGTCTACTCCTTGAAAGATTAGTACATACCACAATAAAAGTAAACCCCACTCTGTAAATTCCATACTACATGGAAAGACAAGAGCAGCAAACTAAAATGAGATTTTTTTTTTTGGGTTTATTTTTCCATTTTAAAGCATAAAATAATGACACTGCCTGCTCCAAGTAACCATCACCAACTATGAGTGTCCATTTTTATTCAAGCGTCATTCACAAGGAATTATGTTTTTTAAAGTAAAGATAGTGGACCCATGAAATCACGCCGTATATATGTAGTATACACTGATAGACATTAGTATTAAATTAATTTTCCCATTTCTGATTAGTTAAAACACTTAATCATATTGATTCCCTGCTATTGAATAACTTAATTATTACAGCGAGTGGCACGCGCCAATGTTCCTACTCACAGATATCATATAAGATAGATCATCTCCTCCCCGCAGCAAAATGCCAAAGCACTGCAGCCCTGAGCCGTAAACTTCATATTATTTTCTCACTATTTATTCTGCTGTAAGCATAGAGATAGAGGACTACAACAGTATAAACACTGAGAAAATTAAATGAAGTTTACAGCTCAGAGCTGTAGTGCTGATCCGTCTACCACTTGGTGCAGCTGGGCTCTCTTATGATATCTATTCTTCTTCTTTCCCTGTGATACCAATGAGAAAATGGCTGCAGCTTGAAAGACTTCCTGATCATTGCAAAATTATAAAGAAGGATTCTTGAAAATAAAAAAATCTTTCTTTCTGTCTGTTGGAGGAAACCAGAGTATCGAAAAGAAGCCCATGCAAGTATGGGGAGAGCATGCAAAGTTCACACAGAAACGCCCTTCTGAGTCGGTGACTCGAACCCAGGTCCTTTCCGTGAGGCAGGTTTTAGCTACCGTGCTGCCCCTGACAGAACAGACTATACTACTGAGATAATAATTAATTCATGCTTATAAATGTTCATAGCAATCACTGGTAAGCCAAGTCACATTCCTAAATATTTTGCACTTTGCTCAAGAAGGCTCAGAAGCTTTTTTTACACGTTTGTGTAATTTTACCAGCAAGAATGTGATTTCTTTCCCGAAAGAAGACTCCAGCTGACTGCTGTCCTTCCTCAGATGTTCCTGTTTACTAAGACGGTAAATTTTATCAAGGTCATCTTCCAACTTTATCTCATGAGAAACTTTTCAGAAAATTCACCAATAGGTTATATGGAAATGTACCTGTCAAAAATTATTTTTGTCGTTTTTGTGGTGCCATTTAGACTTAAACCATAATTATAATCAGAGATACATTAAGGTTTGCATAACTAGCATTAGGCCATACTCTTCACACAAACTTCAGCATTAATAAATTAGAAATAACTGTACAAAATTACCATATTCATTACCGTATTTATTATGTGAATTCAGGTAATCTGTTAATTAAATAAGAAAAATACATAAATATTTTAAAGCTGTTAAATAAAATGTTAAGAAATGTACATTCTTTTTTTAAAAACTCAAAATAAACTAAATGATTAAAATCACATTAACCTTAATTATGTCAATAAATGTTACTAAATAAATAATTTATAATCTAAAAAACTGAACTCATCTGTCCACATAAAAGTATTAGAAAAATTATGAATATTTATTAATTTAAAAAAATGTGTAATTTATTTTCAGTCCGGCAACAAATATGTATAAATTAATCAAATTGTATATATTATACATGTAACACTTTAATGGATAGAAAAAAGTATCAACAAAATTTTTTTGTTTTTGCTAAAACTGTTTGCAACAAGCTGCCGATGAAATGTTTTTCACACATTCTGACCTGATTCAAATGGCTTTTTGTACATTGGATAATGTGGAAAACACTGTTCTGCAAAGAAACTGCACATTTCCTGCAAGCAAACTCTTCAGCATGCACGATAAGCCTTTTTTTGTCTGAACACAGAAACCACTTCATTCAGGCACACTAAACTCAATTACATTTGTCTGCAATATTTTTACGTACCTGGAATGACTGCACACAGAACCGTGCTTTCAAAAATTCATCCAGATAAAGATCATGGTGTGCAGACCACTCGAGTCTCGAGTAAATGCTAAACATTTTACCAGACGAAATCATGTTTGTCTCTGGACCATTTAGCAACTGTTTACTGAAAGCCCTGATCATGTACATCCAACATTATTTGCCGAACGGCTTAATCCTATTAGGGTCGTTGGGAGGTTGGAGCCTATTTCAGCCAACTCTGGGGGGAAGGCAGGGTACACCCTGAACAACTCACCAGACCATTACAGGGCCGAATAAGGAACAGTATATATGAATGTTTTACACTAGTCAGTGTACCAACACATTTTATTAAATTAACCAATTTTATCCCCCAGATATCATGAACATAACACAAATCAATTCACACAAAACAACACAGTACTTACAGAGAGCAAAATACAGTATTGGTGTGTGATGATATCCAGGTATGCTGGAATATAGTAATAGGAACATTTTGAATAATTATAATTCTGATCTTACATTATGCCAGACATTAACACTGGCTGACCTGACATGAAGTCATATTTATTCATATTTATACATTTCAATGGCAGAGCTGGCTAACTAGCTAACATGAGCTAACCTGCCAAATTTCTGAGAAACATATATGAAAAATCATACCCATAAATCTATACATATCACTGACAAAGCTAATGAAGTAGCTAATGTAATCTATTCTGACAGGAATTCTCAGAGAAAAGTTGTCATACTTATACATTTTCACCTCATTCACTAAGAACGCTAATGTGCTACCTAACATCCATCAACCTGACAAGATTACCGAGATAACATTTAAATTCTGTGTGTGTGTGTGTGTGTGTGTGTGTGTGTGTGTGTGTGTGTGTGTGTGTGTGTGTGTGTGTGTGTGTG
>JAQMYF010000017.1:9949594-9959606 GCA_030014195.1 Neosilurus mollespiculum
TATCAAACTGGTAGCCCTTCGTATGACTCGGTACCCATGAAGTAGCTCTCAGTTTCAAAAAGGTTGGTGACCCCTGCTATAGACTATAGGTCAGTCATATAGCTTTATCAAAAAAAATCTTAAAATATTAACTTACATAAAATATTCATTAATTAATATTACAAATAACAATGATTTAAATAAAAACTATCACTAATATAATAGGAATATAATTAGTACATATGTTACAATTTTATATAATTATTACATAAGTACATAACTTCATAGTTTTAGACACAAATATTAACTTCATTATAAAACCTTTACTGTAAAAAACAAAATGGTCACAAGATCACACATTAATCACTACAGATCTGATCTGAGACCAGATCTGTTTAGTGGACCGGGGGATCCTATCATCAGATTAGACAAATAATTACAATTTGGTGTTTATGCAGTTATTTTTTTATTAAGCATTTTCCCCTAACCCAACTGACCTGGCAAAATTGCGCCAAACCAAAAGTGTTCTTTGGTATGTTTAAAATAATAATAATATGAACTCTCAGTTTTGAGTGGATTCTCAGATTGTGATTGGATTTTTTATGCGTTGAGGCACAACATATACTCACGAGGAAAAAAAATGCCTACCTACCAACCCTAGTTTTTGAGCCTGTTAGGGGAAATACCCTTTTTTAGGCCTTAGTAGCAGTAGTAGTAGCAGTAGTAGTACAATTAATATTTCACTCCATTCCAGCTCGGCTTGTCATGATACTTAATGCACTTTTTAGTGTGGTATCAGGATACTCTAGTGATTGTCACGCCGATTTCTTTTTTCTTCGAAATGATCAACGCTCAGTCAGGGTTATACATACAAGCCAGGACAAAAAAGACTTGTTCAATCATTTGTTAGTCATCCGTGCCTTCCTAAACCTATCTAACAAAGAAAGGCCAGATACCTCAAGAGACACAGCCATGAGAAAGAGAGAGAAAGAGAGAGAGAGAGAGATAGAGGGAGAAATGATGTAGCATCCTGCTCGCTGCACTCTCATCCCACTCCTGTTTGCACTCACACACAAAAAAGTGGGCAGATCAAAGACTTAAACTGAATCTTGCTATCTTCTACCCATGATTCATTGCTCCAAATGTTATTTTTTTCCCTTGAAATGCGGATAACACCGTCCCGCCTGCACCTCATGCCCTGCTTTTGGTCTGATCTGTAAAATCAGATTTTTTTTTCTCTCATCTCTGACCCTCAACTGATGCTTTTTAATCCTCGGGTAGCCACAGAGAGAGCGGCAGAACGGAGAGGCGTTTCTATTCTTCACTGGGCCTCTCGCATTTCTTTCCGTACATCAATAAAAGAGACATTGATGAGGATAAAGAAGTACACTATGCACAAGTGACAGAGGGAATGAGTGATGGCGAGAGTGGAGATGGAACAGGAGCGGTAGCCATTCCAAATCCCAGTCGAAGAGAGAGACACAGGAGATATCAGGGCCTTGAGTAAGACAATTAAGGCTTACGAGTCAAGAGCTGAGTGTGTGTGTGTGTGTGTGTGTGTGTGTGTGTGTGTGTGTGTGTGTGTGTGTTCTTGAAAAAGTAAGATGCATGTAAAATAAAAGCAAAAAATAAAAAAAATAAAAACATCTCAAATAAGAGGATAAGAAGACAAACTACACAGCTCACGAGAAGCTACAATGTACTGAAACAACAAAACCTGTTCCGGAGTACTTAAAAAAACAACAACAAGCTTTAAAACAAACTCTCACCAACCATCAGTGTCTATTAAAAAGCTCCAAAACCCATTAAAATGATTCCCCTTTAACTTGACAGTAAAAAAAGTGTCTTCATGCATTTATTCATTCATTCATTTTTGAACTGCTTTAACTTTGGATGGTAATATTATCTTAGCCTGACTCGCTAGTCCATCACAGGGCCAACACACACACAAAACCATTCACACTCACACCTAGGGGCAATCTGGAACAGCTGATCAGCCTAATGTGCATGTCTTTGGACACTGGGAGGAAACAAGAGTACCCTGAGAAAACCCACACAAGCAAGAGAAGATGAAACTCCACACAGAAATGCCCGAGCACAGGACCCGAAACCAGGACCTTCTTGCTGTAAGACGGACATGCGAACCACTAAAGCACCAAGCTGCCTGACTTTATGCACTTTGTCTATGAGTAAATCTTACAATCATTAAATTAATTTTCAAAATGTGCATATTTCTATTTATTTACTTCAACATAAACCTTCCATTGTTTACTTTCGTTGCACTTTTTGTTACTGTACATAATTTTACTTGAAGCAGAAATTCTATCCTTCAATAAATATTTACTGTTTAATAAGCAGTGAGAAAGCAGCAGCAGCAACAACAACAACAACAACAACAACAACAACACGTCATTATATCCAAGAGAACACGTCTATTTATCTGAATGTGGAATCTTTTAGTGAGATCATTCAGATAATTACAGTTTGGTGTTTCACGCTGTTATTAGTATTATTTTTATTTTATTTTATTCTGTATTAATTCCACAAGGGAAGCATTGACTTCTGTATTTAAACCATCCAAAGTGAGCACACACACGTAACAGTGAGCACTCACACACACTCGGAGCAGTGGGCTGCCACACATACTGGGGTGCTCGAAGAGCAGTTGGGGGTTAGGTGCCTTGCTCAAGGGCACTTCAGCTATGAAGGTGAAGGAAGGGAAGGTGCAGCTCACTCCTCCACCGCCACACATTTTAAATGCTGGTTCAGTAATGAACAAGCGACCTTTCGGCCCCAAACCACCGTATCTAACCATTAGGCCACGGCTACCCTAATAGCAGTAGTACATTAAATATTGCATTCCATTCCAGCTGAACTTCAGTCCTAAATTTACTTGGTTTACAAAAAAATGAATGTCTGCGCTTAAACAAGATAAATATCTGACAGTCACGTGACATGAACGAGAAGGGTCACGACAGAACGCACGTGGCTCCTTATGAAGCCCGGCAGTGACTATAGCTGGTTATATTTAACAGGAGGATGTGCAAACTGATCATTCAGGCCTACTTGATATTTAGGGAAATAAATTGCGCTAAAAACTTGAAAGGAAGGAAACCCGGACTTATCGCATTGTGCAATGAGAGTAACACGTGACATTCGCTCGAAACAACTTTGCAAGAAGTGCCATTTCTCGAAATGTCAAAACCAAACCCTGCTACGGTGACATGGAAAAAGAACGGGCCTCGTGGTCAAGTTCAAGAAGGCAAGATACCCAATAAAAATCCATCCTGTCACCGTCAGGCAGGCTTTGGCGGCACGTGTGGTCATGTGACGCTTCAAAAATGATGGGTGAGACTCTTTTTAAAGACAGACAGGCTTGACCTGCAGATGTTACAGATGTAAACAGATGTGAGCAGAAAGGGAACAAAGTAAAGGATGGTGCAATAAAGCTTGTAGCGTGAGTTTAATCTAAGTCAAATGATTCGAGATCCTAAACATCTCCAGAGTTGGGCTCTCTCTGCAGGTCACATGGGGGTGTAGGTCACATGGGGGTGTCGTACAGGGTTAACATCCAGCCTCAGAAGCTGCACTGGATGCATTCTGCTCCGGGAAGGTGACACAGGACTCCACCTGTCCTCATCTCATCATCACAGTTTGTTCTTGCACGTGCATTTCTTATATCTACAACAGTCCGCTTCTTATGACGCGTCACAGATCCGCATACGCAAAAAAACAAGTCTTAGGCAATTTGCAAAAGTTCCACCACATCCGTAGGCATCACGCGGACAGGCGCGCGCGCGTGTAATCAGACGCAACTGCTGCCACGTCGGATCCGGATCTCATCCGGGGCTCGGATGTGATGGCGAGGCGTGAACTGAGAAGCGTCCGCGTCTCGAGCGCGGCTGCTCGTGCTGGCTCGTGAGCGTCTTGTTGTTTTGCGCAATAGTGCGCTGACCTCAGTGCTGGTCGTGATGCTCCTTCCAGCGCTGTGTTTCTGCTCCTAACACCGACATGAGGTGTACTCGAACCTTCAGAGCTTCAGAGCTTCAGAGCACGGCGTTTATTAGAGCTGAGAACGAGTTATAGCGCGCGCTATTAATCCTGACGGGCTGTAATTATGGTCGCCTTTGATTATGACTAATCACCTGCAGTTACACACACACAGAGAGAGAGAGAGAGAGAGAGAGAGAGAGAGAGAGAGAACAGCTACATGTCTCCCCCGCGTTGTCTCACCTTCCGGACCGGTTTGGTGGCGGTGTAGCTCGCGCTGCTCCACCGGGCCCGGTCCTGCCCCCCGGAGCGGCGCGCGTCCTCCTCCTCCTCGTCTCCTAGCAGCCCGGCGGATGCTGAGTCCGAGTCCTCGCCTTCCTCCAGCTCCTCTCCTTCCTCCACCTCCGAGGTTTTGAGGCGCTTCGGGGCGCGTTCGTACTCCTCCTCTGTGTACCCCTCCATCAGCGACATGTTGAACACGCGGGCCGAAAAATAACAGAAGAGGGATGTGATAACGCCGCAACGAACGGGGTGTCGATGTGCAACGTAAAGCCAAGAGGAGAGAGAGGAGGGGGGGAGAGAGAGAGAGAGAGAGAGAGAGAGAGAGAGCACGCGCGGTCAGCGGCAGTGCAGTGCGTTGGGTCTCGCGCACGTTTGCAAAGCAGTCAAGCACTGAGCTCAAGGGTTGCCAGATTGGATATGTTACTGTCACACCTTTTCAGAGTTCCAGGGGTAGAGAGACGGTCTATGCGTGCGCATTCCACTTTTTCACGCACATAAGTACAATTAATCAATCAATAATAATTATTATAATAATTATAATGATGATGATAATAGTAGAAATATTTATAATAATAGTTATTATTATTATAAATATTATTACTATTATCATCATCATCATCACTATCATCATTATCATTATTATATTACTATTATCATCATCATCATCATCATTATTATTTTGTTTATACATCACTCTTTGTACATAAAACCAAAGCAAGCGTGTTTTTTTCCAAAAATAAAACAAAACATAACAAGAGGCAGATAAAACATAAAGAAAGTGATTTTTTTTATGAGAAGGTCATTTAACACAAAAAAACTAAACAGTAGGAATCAAAATGAACTGAGTAGGAAAATACTGCTAAAAATCAGGTTTCATTATAAACCACAAAAAATAGATAAAGTAAATAGATAGGATAAAACAATAAATTACACAGAATTAATAAGCTTAAGGCCTGTGTAGAGAAGAATATAAGCTCATTTTTAAATATTTGTTAGAACCACAGGTAAACCTGCTCAATTTATCACAAACGACCCTCTTTAAAATTTGATCGATGTCGTTAATCATAAAAATCTGGCAACAGCGAGTCTCAAAACAAGTACATCTGACGCGCGAGAGCGCCCTCGAGCTTTGTTCGCGCGAGTCCGCACACCTACGGGCGTTTTAATTGGACGAGTCACGAGGCTGCCACCCGAGCGGCGTCTCTGATTGGCTGGATAAATGCGTTGGAAAATAAATAAGACGGAGCGTCAGGCATCTAGTAGTTCACGGTGGAGAGAACGTGGAGGAGTTACGACAAGGGATTTGATTTATAATTGTAATGGAACCAGCAGCCTGTGCAAAGCGCAAATAGAAAAGATTCTGTACGTTTCCCAAATGAAGAGTCAGTGAGAGTGTTTTCAGACAGCTCGAACAGTTTTCTCTTGTTTTTTATCTTTCATATTTACATGTTTGTTTTACACACAATTAATTTCATTTAATTTTTGTAAATTTCATGTAATTTTTCCCATGAGGATTTTTTTCATGTGTTTTTTCTTTTATTTTCACAAGTTCATTTTTTGTATGTTGAGCATTTAGCTTCATGTTTCAAACTCCAAAAATAAAAAAAAAAAAAAAAAAAAAAAAAAAAAAAAACAAAGGAAGGAAGAAAGAAAGAAAGAAACAGACAGAAAGAGAGGGAGAGAAGGAGTAGAAAAAAAGAAAGAAAATCACCTTTAGGACCATTATGTTACCCAGAATTCCAACAAAATAATCAGATATGACTAAAAACACATGAATATTGTTGATATTCATGAGTAATAGAGTATTTTTTAATTTGGTAAAATTATTACTTGCATAATTCAACTCTAGGCCCTGTGATGGCCTGGCGAGCTGTCCGGGGTGCACCCCGCCTTCGCCCAGAGTCGGCTGAGATGGGCGCCAGCCTCCCCGTGACCCTAATTAGGATTAAGCGGCTTAGAAAATGAATGAATGAATGAAACTCTGTGTTCTGTTCTTGCAAGATAAACTATGGCTCATCCTCCCTTTCTCAAAGTATAATTACAGAACATTACATCATATAAAATGTTTTCAAATCTAAGCTTGGACTTTTATTTGTGTATCATCTAAAATCTAGACTAACAAAACGGCCTGGTCAGCTGCTGGCAATATAATGAATTCAACCACGAATTACAGATAAATTATTAATGATCAGCTGCCAAAATCTTCACCGAATCCCTCAGTGTTGGGGCCCCAGGCAACTGTCAGCCTTTTCTGTCCTGTAGCTAGAAATCTGAACCGTAGTTTCACACTGGAGTGTTAAGGCAAGTTATTTTATTGCATATCTTCAGGTGGAATCCTGAGAAGGTTTTATTAAGGTCCGTGCGTTTGATTCCTCTCAGAGTGTCTTACTCCAGTTGACTCAGGGAGGTTTACTTTGACACAGTTCTCTCTGGATTGATCATTAAGGATCTAAAGGCTGGTACAATGTGTGTTTTTATGCAAATAGAAACCAGAGTATCATACTGAGGTGTTTCTGTTATCTATACATAAGTGTGCAGTGAAGATTATACACCACCACTTTTGTCCAAAAGGGCTCCGAATAAAAAGAAGTAAAAAATTACTTCTCTATAATTTTTTGGGTGAAAATGTTTTGAACAATGCTGTTGTAGGCAATGAGACCCAAACAAAATAATTCTGACAAGTATATTGAGGTAAAAGTTTGGCTAATAAGCAACAACACTGAAAATACCAAGTTTTCAGAAAAGTTGAAAAGGTGTCGCAAATTTAAATTTTTTGACTTTTGCATAGCATGAATGAACTTCAAACCACATGGAATGGTTTAGCGAGGGAAGAAATTAAAAATACAGTGATGCAGTGATGATTATACACTTAACAAAATGAAGATAAATCAGAAACCAATTACTATTCAAGTATTTATTTCATGTAATATTGGATCATATCAATGAGAATAAGTAAACAAACAACAATATATAGTAATAACAAAAATAACAGTCTCTTTTTTTAGAAAAAAAAGTTAATATTTAGTGCGGCCACCCTTAACTTTGATTGCAGCATTTACCCTTTCAGGCATAGTGTTCACATATTTTTTCATTTCTTCACTCACTAAGCCATTCCATATGGCTTGAAGTTCATTCATGATATACAGTATATGATATAGATAAGTATTTCTATCATTAGTTCCAGACACAGTTAAATTGATATAATAGATATTTATTTCACATTGTTGTAAGGAGTTTCCAGTATCAGTAAAGTTTTTAACAGTGAGAACTAAAGATCCTGTTTAACTTCAAGTGGGTTTTTGTTGTCACACTGCACATATTCATTGTTCTTGTACATTCCATCATTACTGTATTATCTATTATATCTATATATCTTCACTTAATGCTTTTTGCACTCTGGTTTGATGCCAAACTGCATTTTACTGCTTAGGTACCTGTGCATGTGCATTACCAATAAAGTTGAATCTAATCTAATCTAATCTAATCTGATCCTTGATAAAAGTTGTATACACCGGAAAGGAGTAATATTTCCTCAGTATTATGATGCAACACATAATACAGTAGCACAGTCCACAAGACCAAATGCATGAGTAAAAATGCATGAGTATGTGAGATAAGTGTAAAAATATACAATAAGCAACAGATACTGGAGGAAACTGGGGGTTATGGCAGGAGGAAGATAAAAAAATCTGCTAGTTTGCAAGTAGTCACTGCTGGACAATAAACTATCATTTGCTCAGGCCATTGCACATTGTGTCATATAAAAGCATTTGCGAAAATAGTAAATGAGAGTAGATTTTTTTTTTTTCACAGAAGGCAGTATTTAGGCAGGAAGGCTTTGTGGGGGGGGTTTGGGAGATAAGCTGTAGATTTGTCTTACAGTATTATCTTCAAAATAAAGAAATAAAGAGAGGCTGTGAAGGAATGACTGCTATAGCTCTTACAATGATACATTGTGTGGATGTTTCACATTAAATGTAACTTAAACTAAATTTTAAACTGATTCTCTAATAAATAAAAGTTGTATTAATTGGGGGTCGACAGTGGTGTAGTGGTTAGCACTGTTACCTCACAGCAAGAAGATTCTGGGTTTGAACCTGCCTTCTGTGTGGAGTTTACATGATTTCTCCATACCTGTGTGGGTTTTCTTTGGGTACCACAGTTTCCTTCCAGTCCACTGTCATGTACATTAGGTGAACTAGCTACGCTAAACAGCCCACAGGTGTGAATCTGAGTGTGAGTGGCTGTCTGTCTCCCTTTGTTATCCCTGTAATAGATTGACCTTTCCATCAGTTCCGACCTTCAATGGATAAACGGTATAGAATATAAATGAATGAATGGATGGATGGATGGAATATCTGGCAAATTGCTGTGGTCTAAGAATAATAAGAGACTTCAGGACTTCCTTCTATTCATTCATTCATTTTCTGAACTGCTTAATCCTAATTAGGGTCGTGGGGAGGCTGGCACCCACCTCAGCTGACTCTGGGCAAGGGCAGAGTACACCCTGGACAGCTTGCCAGGCCATTGCAGGGCAGAAACATGCTGACGGCAACCCAATGGCCTACTCTTTACGAACAACAGCAATGGTTCCTTTACATGCCTCTCACCACAGACAGTGAGAGACATGGCTGGCCTTTTATAACACAGTTAGCTGCAGTAAAAACTCGGTGATAGTGGGGCTTGAACCCCCGACCTTCAGATCAGTAAGCCAGCACCCTACCACCAGGCCTCAGGACTTTCTGTTATGGCAAATGAATCCATTTCAGGCTGACACCTGTTGTAGCTGATTATTTTCCCACGACCTTGTTATGTGGCTGTGCTTAAGAGCAGACACATATTACCATTCACCCAGAAAAATGGGCTCTTTATTTTTCTTCTTCTTCTTCCATTGCACTTAAAGTGCACCCACGCAATGTATATATCAAGACATGTGTCTTGGTGCCATGAAGTGTGCTATTACTTTCATTGGTGTTTTGCGTTACCATGGGGACACAATTAGCCAAAAACCACACAAAAAAATCCCGTTGAAATGAATGAGGAGAGGTCGACAAACAATCATGAAACTCACACTTTGATGCCTCGCCAAGAAGCCATACTTTCACACAGAAACTTTTAAAACGGAGACACTAAAGTCATCATCTCAAAAGATCTCTTTTGTTAAACAGAATAATAACAGTGTATTTCTCTTTTGACAAATCAACTTTTCTCTCTCTCTCTCTCTCTCTCTCTCTCTCTCTCTCCCACACATATACACACATGCTCACCTGCTCTTCCCCCTCTCATTGGGTGTGAAATGTTGGTGACTAAATCAGCTAAGTAACAGTTCTGTTCATCAAACTAGTAATTAGGACTGATTTATGAAGAGTTTGAATATTGCAGTTAAAGATTTATGCTTGTGTGTTGATATTCACTTTATCATTTTCTTATTATAATATTTAAAATTGAACATTTCTGTTTTATTATTCGCGTCTTCTTCTTTCCTTTTTCCTCTTCCTCTAAGTATTATTATAACTCAAAGCCTTGCTTTTCTTTGTTGATATTCACTTAATTCTCTTCTTCTTCTTAATATTGTTATTCTTTTATTCACTATTCTGAATAATATTATTACAATTCACTCATATCTTATAATAGTTGTATTTAATACCGTATACTACAGTTGTGTGAAATGGATGTTGTCTGTTAGTTCATTCATTCATTCATTTTCTGAACCGCTTATTCCTAATTAGGGTCGCAGGGAGGCTGGCGCCCATCTCAGCCG
>JAQMYF010000017.1:9970411-9981343 GCA_030014195.1 Neosilurus mollespiculum
TATTTTTTTATCTTAATAAAGTGTGAATGTTATTTCAATAAATGCACAAAATGAGCATGTTTTGGCTGTAGATCAAATAGTGGTTTTTTTGACATTCACCCTAAAGGGGAGCATCTATTATTCAAATCCTTGTAGCTGTGTTACTATAGAAACTATAATACATGAGAACAAGTGCATTAATGCATCCCTGAGATTTGATTAGAGCCAGCTCTATTGTCAGAGCTGCTGTTAGAGAAAATTAATCAGCACCTTCTGACCACTCAGGAATTCATTTCAAGCACCTAGCAGACATGGTACATAGTTGGTGGAATGTTGCACAGTAGTACATTTCCATTATGCATTCCCTGAGGAGTAAAATGTACCCGTGTGGTACATTTATCTCTGACAGTGTAGTCATTTGAAATGTCTCATTTTGCACTACTTTGTTAGGTTAGTTTCTGTGTCTATACTGACTACTGAGCAAACACAGTAAAGTGCTGTAGGAAGTGGAACCATGTGGGTTTTTTGTTTTATGTGGAACCAACAATGGTATCTGCTCTGAGATTCTTATTCACAGGACTCCACAATACACCTTCAAACTTCTCTTTTCTACCGAAAGCCAAAAAGTCCCAGCAGCCTTCAGGATCTGAAAGGTCAACAACTGGGTGTAATGGTTAATTCAGTGCTACATTGTAACTTCAGATTAGATCTATTATTTATTTATTTTAATTATTATTATTATTATTTTTTTATACATTTATTTTTTTGGGGGGGAGGTTTGATTCCTATAGTAATGGTTTCATTTTAAACATTTTCCAGGGAGCCATGTGCAAAATGAGATCGGATCTGAAAGTAACACAACTCAAACCCATGAAAGGTCACACTGGCATCATTTAAGATTACAGTTATGAAAACACTCCCTCACTTCTATTTTAATACCACTATTTCACTAGTATATCACTATTTCTGCTTCCCAAACAATAACTGCCTATTTTTCCAATCATTAAAATCAATAAAATTGCAATACAATCAATACAATTGCAATATTGTGGACCGCCCACAAGACCGCCATGTTTAGCCTTTCCAGCCAGCCATGTCATTTCATCTGGGCAAAGTAGCTCTATTTTAGCTCTATCTATTATTTAATACAGCTGAAAGCTAATATTTCAGCAAAGTGCTAAAAAAAGAAACACATTTACTCAGTATGAAGGCATTTTCAGCATGCCCTGCACAGTTTACCATGTAAACTAACCTGAAATAACACAATTAGAATCTTACTTCAGAGTCTGAGCTTCAAGTGATTAAGTATGGTTAATTTTGGTGGGAAACCTGTGAAGGGCAATAGCTCTGTTGGAAGGGATTTCCTGTTTGAACAACCAACAGTGTGTACTTATGATGGAGAAAAGACACGAATAGCAAATTCCACATATATTTACAATGGATCAGCTGATAATGGTAGGATCGATCATCATCACTGCCAGTCCCGTCCACTACTTCTTCCGATGTTTTGATTGTCAGAAATAATACCAGTTCTCCTGATGTTCAAGGTGGCATACCTCAGTGTGAACAAATCTTTTATTTATTTATTTGTTTGTTTTTGTTTTCTTGTTTGGGAAGCTAAAATAGTGATATTTCTTCAAGTGTTCATTAAATCATGTGTTATCAATTCCTTTAAACGTGAGCATGTATAAGTCTATACAGGGAAAAAGGACAAATAATGAACACAATTAACAAAATAACTTCTATTTTTTTTTCAGTTTAAAAATGTAGTTTTTCAATATTTTATTATTGTATGAAAAAAAAATTATTTAATAATATTCTTTGATAAAAAAAAAATTCTTATCACCATAAAAATTGGATACAACTTGCACCTAAGTGCAAGTGTGAGTGTGAATGCTTGTGTGTTTGTCCTGGGTGGTCTTGCTAGCTGTTCAGGGTGTACCCTGTCTTCGCCCAGTGTCGGCTGAGATAAACTCTAAGCTTCATCTTTCCATGAGATCCTTGAAGGTAATGAAACCAAAAATACATCTTGGCATGTCCTGAAAACTTTCATGGGGAAAAACACTTTTATTATTAGAATATTATTTACTTTTGAATAGTGTTGACACTGGAGATTCCTACTTATATGTTAAATGGATGTCTTGAAAATAAATAAATAAACAATAGTAATATAGTATGTTATAATGTTTTCCCCTCAGCTTCAGATTGTGTATTATCCATCTGTAAGAGTTACTACAGAAACAGCAATGTATTAGAACAAGTGCATTATTATGTCAGGAGAAGCAGAAGAGGCGCATCTGATGGACAGTGTATTACAGTTGATAAAGCCACTGTGTAAATCATGTTAAACCTCATTTTAACCTGATTTACACTTTCATTTTGTTAATCTATTTTTTTGTAATTATAGTTTTGTAGAAAGTTAGGTTTGTAGAAAGCAATCTCATACTCATGTTCCACTTTTTACGCTATTAACGTTACACATCTGAAAGCCGCGCTCCTAAAACCTACATGCGACTAGACCATGATTTCTGGGTGGCTTAACCACAGTGCAGCAGAATAACAAGCAAGTATTTTCTGCTCTAAATGTTATCTCAAAAAGCCAATATCTTGTCAGGTTGTCCACTGAGAAAAGACTTAATTTAAATGATGACGAGTCATAGTCAACACATAATGTTTATTCACTCGGGACTAGTGTTAGCTCCAGTGTTAGCAGACTCAGTGTCTCAGATGACTAAAAAAATCTAACAGTTCAGTCGGTTCAATATTTACCTTGGCTGTTTCTACGACTAAGCTGGAATATTATGTCTATGTTTTGTTGATACTGTCAGGCAGCAGGTGAAAGGCTGGGAAACAAGATATCTTATATAATAGGCAAATGCATTTTTAAACAGTGTAAGGTTTATAAGCATCGCCTCAGCTCTGTGGCTGGATGATGAGACTGGAAGTGCACAGTGAGTGGTTCGGGGGTGTGAGGGTATGGGGAAGCTTCTTTGCCTGAGGGCCTCTGAGTGTGGAATGCATTGTGGAATTGTGGAATTGGTTGGGGCCCTTCAGACTTGCAAACTATCATAGGTAAGAGTATTTAAAATATTTAAAACAATAATTACTTCCTGGCAGGGTTGATACCATAATCACAATGGTGGTCTGCCCAGAGCGAGGCTCAGCCATCGCACTAGGGTTGTGCTTTGTGAATTCCCCAAATGTGAGAGTCTCGACTGCGTAACTTCTGGTCGTAGGGGACTACGTTCGTGCTCTCCCCTGTTTATAAGCAGTTGTGGCTCAGTGGTTAAGACTCTGGCTTACTAAGCTGAAGGTTGAGGGTTTAAGCTCCAGAACCACCAAGCTGCCACTGTTGGGCCCTTGATTCTCAATTTCTCAGCTAAAAAAAATGAGGATGAATACTTTGAGTAAGGGTGTCTGCCAAATGTCAAAAATGTAAATTTAAGGATGCTAAAGCATCACACCTTGATGATGTCTTACCTTAGTGCATGTTTTCTAGACTATAATAAGACTTATCCTCACTATTCATACAGTTTTTTTTTAATTGTCTCATTTCTGTTTGTGTGTGTGTGTGTGTGTGTGTGTGTGTGTGTGTGTGTGTGTGTGTGTGTGTTTTCTATTTTTTTCCATGTTTAGTAGTTGTTTGCATGGTTTTTGTTTAAAAAAAGAAATTTTGCCCTTACCTTCAAGTTTGCTGTTTGAGAGTAAGTAAGACCTCCTGGTGCTCCATGCTCTGGAGTAAAGTACACAGGCTGCTACTTGTATTACAGCCATCAGTAGTGGCTGAGCTGCTGGTACAGAAAATCAACAAGACTCTCAGAAATAAGAATTTAACAATGATATGGTATAATTACGAGTTATTCTCTAAAAGTGAGGTGGATGTTATGATTCAGCATCCACCAAACCTGAGGCAAATAATTGTTAAACAAACCACACTTTGTAACAACGGGTTTTTAAACCAATTTATTTTTAGTATATACTATGTGGAAACACAAGCGAAGCACACTAAAATTATATTTTCATGTGTTTTTATTTTAATTTATAGTGTGATAATGATGATGCTTCCTGCTTCAAATGAAACCCGGGAGTGTCTGACATTTTGATTCATGCTCTGACCACTTTGGAAAATAACAATTATGCATCAAAGGTGAGGTGGATGAATTAAATATAAAATATTAATGAACTATAGTGACATCCACTGAGCCTAAGGTGAATAATTGTTTTAGTATATACTACATGGGCACGAAAACACACTAAAATTACATTTTTCTGATTTATTTATTTCTTTTCTTGTTTTTTAATTCTGATGGGCACAGTTTAAGTGCACACTGAAGCAAGTGTTTCTTTATCTCTCTTTGAGAGTTTCAGTATATACAACATGGAAACAATAGAAATCAAACTAAATGGAGATATCTATAGTTTATAATTACATATTTTAATCATAACACTTTGTGCTGGCTAATAGTTCTGTGTAGCTAATGGCTACTGTTCTGGTCTGTTCAGTCTGCTCATTTAGAAACAAAGGTAAAGCAAAGTGTTTTTAATATATATTATGGAAAATACAAGATAAACATGATATACTCTGCTATAAAATGATGACTCTGCATGCCTGACGTTTTGATTCAAGCATTATCCACTTGGAATAGTGATTTTTAATTCTGAGATAGCGAACCAGTCAGACTGTGTCATTTCCTTGTATCATAAATGTTTAATGTAAGCTAATACTGTAAGCTAATGCTATTTTATTTTAATTCCAGTTTCATTGTGAATAGGAGGAGTTTGGTTCTTATAGTGCTGCTTGTAAACTTGAACAGGAAGTTTGGCTACTGAGGAAGTCTTTATTATTAACCACACAGGTTTCTGCCACAACCATACTAAGGCATTGTTATTTGTGCTATTTCCCTGCAGTTGGTTTCAGAAACAAAGAACTGTCTGTGTGTAGCTAAGGAGCTCATGTTGTGTAACATCAAACCTTGTGTTATTAGTGCTGTGTTGTTCACTTTTGATTTGATTTCTTTTTGGAGAAGGCACGGAGCAGGAGGCAGAGATTTATCATCCCCCCATTTGCAGCTGTGATGGTTTCCTAAGCACTTTTGACAGGCTAAAATAATCAATATATGTCTAAAGAGCTCAGGCTAGCTGTACAATGTTTTCTTTATGTCACCCATGAGCCCTCATAAAGGCAGCATCCTGTTTGAAATGGCTATCGGTTTATAGGCCACAAGCACAGCCCCATGACTTGTAGAATTTAATATTGATGAACCGGCTTTAGTTCCTCTACATTTCTAAGATGTGTGGTCCAGTGAGGTCTTACTAAAGCTTCTAGGATGGCACTCGTCTGAAGAAGTCCTAGCCTTAGATCATGGAACTAAAGTCTCATGGTAAGGGAATAACGTAAACAGCAGTGCAGAGTCAAGACTCATTAAAGCTTTCTGGATCTTTTACAGACACTCACTAGGTACAGCTGCGAGAAACACACACACACACACACACACACACACACACACACACACACTAAACTGCTTTATGCTTTATCACTTACGCACATAAGATCTCTGTAGAAGAAATCCAAAATCCCAAAATCACAATCAGCTGCTCATACACACATGCTCTCCACCCTCACTCCCTTGTGTAGTTATTAGATAAATCTACAGTGTTCTTGTGAGATCATTCACTAAAGCTAATAAAGTACGACTAATACGACACATGTATATGACTGGAAAATCTTTATTATTTGCACATGGACCTACGTGTATACAGTATAAAAGCTATGCTCTTCCCATTCCAACCACTCGTGAAGGAATTTTAACCAATCCTGACAGTTTCTGAAATTATTTTGTTTTTACCTTGATTGTAGTATTTTCTAATGAAGGTGATCGGTTGTTCAGAGATTGGAAAGAATAGCGACCAGTTCAGGGTGTAATGCTTAGCTAAGAGTCTTTCTCTGTGGAGTTTGTATGTTCTTTTGTTTTTCTCCAGGTACTCCGGTTTCCTCCCACAGATCATAGACATGCACATTAGGTAATTTGCCTACTTTGAATTGCCCATACAGTGTATAAAGAAAAGAATCAGGTCCTGACTTGTGCATCTCCACAACTTTATCCCTGAGATCTTTTAAAAGTGCCTTGCCAACCCTAGTTGATTGTGTAAGATTAGTTTCACTTCCAAGCACTAAAATGCTCTTGGAATAGCTGTTTTTATTCTGAACTAATTAGAATGATTACACCGATCACATGTGCAAGCCAGTTAAGTGCAATGAAGAAAGTGATTAGTAAGACCCCATTACAAGTATTTTTAGGAATGAAGGTTTTTTTTTTTAAACTGTTGCTATTATATCGTTCACTTGGCTGTTATGAACTGAATTTAGTAAATACAGATAGAAAAATATTGCGTATGTGTATGTGTGTGTGCGTGCGTGTGTGTGTTGGTGTTTATTTCAGGCTGCCTAGTAACAAAATGTGAATATTTTAAGGGAGCTGATTATTTTCTACCTCATTATATGATATCAGCTTACAGTAAACATTTATGATACATGGGAAGGGAATGACACAGTCTGATTGGTTCGCTATCTCAGGATTAAAAATCCCTATTCCAAGTGGATATCTCTGGTATGAATGTGAATGTGAATGTTTGTTTGCATGTGTGTTCGCCATGCAATAGACTGGCGACTTGTTGAGAGTGACTCTCACCCGAAGTCAGCTGGGAGTGGCTAAAGCTTCCATTGCAGCCCTGACAGATAAACGGAATAGGTAATGTATAAATGATAGCAGGTAGTTGTTCATTTTTTTCAAAACCATAAACAAATTCTTCACATAAACCAGGATAAGTCATTAACTGTAGATGAATGAATGCATACAGTTCCCAAGTTCCATGTCCACTACTCTGTTAGTGAATATTACTTTTTGTCGTATAAGCTTCTTATCTGATAAAAACTTAGACTTTGTTGTTGGATTTTTGAGATGTTTTACTGATTGGATTTGTCTTATCTACATTATTATTAGGATTAGGATTTGGACTTGACTCAGTATTGGGCCATGGTTTTGGGGGAACAAATTTTCTCCCAGAAAAAGCTTAATACAGTCACAATATACAGTACAAATGAAGCTAAGAAGTAAAAGCTTAGCCTTGGAAACCGCTGGATGGTTTTCTGTCATAATCTGGACTGTCATTGGTATTTGGACTTGAGCTTGATTGGAGTGCTTCAATCCCCTTTAAGACTTGGGCTGTGTCTGAATGCTCTATACTATTCACACAAATATATTGCACATTTAATGGAAGTCGCCACGGTGGCATTCAAAATATGTAGTACTGCCCTACACTTCTGAATAACTAAAGAAGAAGAACTTCCCCGTGAAAAAATAATAGAAGAAATTTGTCAGCACAAAGCACTTTACACTTTACATATTTCTGCTTCTGCAAAAAGAGGTTATTTAAGGTTTGCCGATCTTGGTCATCCTTACAGCATATTTTGTGCGTATGTAATACGTTTAAGTGGTACAGAGGCTAATTTAAGCATAAATGACCATAAAAAGCACTAGCGGGGGATGAAATGCAGGGGTTAGCAGTTTTTCCCCAGTAGTGACGTCAACGTGTTGGGCAGAGGTGACATCTGTTGTGGAGACAGTGAAACTTGCATTGTAGTGACTCTGAGGACAGGATGCTGTCAGAGATGTGCGTGACAGTAGATCCAAAATGGCTTATGCAGATAACGTTTTGCCGACTCTGCTTTCCTGTCGTCAGTTGGTTTAGGAACAAAAAGAAAAGTTGGTTTGTATCTATTTTCTATATACCATATCATGCAGTTAGATGGAGAAAGTGCAGCTGCAAAATAAGTAGTAAAAAGTGTCTCGTCGTAGCATTATAATATACATAAGTATAGTGATAGCTGTAAAATGGTAGTTGGCATGAGACAGTGGCGTGTTGAATATCTGACTGCCTCATCAGCCAGCTTTCACCATCCTACAACAACTACCAACTGGGACATGCACTTCCTCTGAGACATCTGAAGCCAACCGTCCTACTCATGCTACGTCTCACGGTCCCATAAAACACTTGGAAGAAAGCACCTACTCTGTTCTCCATACAGGATCTCACAAAGGCCACCGATTGTTTAATACTGATGTGACTGATAGGAGAGAGAGATTATGTCATGTATGATTTCCATCCTAAGAACACAGCTAATTATGTTCACTTGGCTACCAGCTGAGTGCAATATTTGAACAATAAAGCAAGGCTTTTTCTGTTGCAGAAATTTTGCAGTATTTGTGAAGGATGTGTTGATGGTGGGCAGAGGGAGACTCTGATCAGGATACATTTGTAGCGTACTACGGTATATCTGTTAGTACACTTGGTGATGTGATTTTCTTGCCATATTGTGGTCCTGACATATATTTTGCTAGTGAACATGTGAAAGTTAAAGGTTTTAAGCTCCCCCCCCCCCCTACCTCACCCCACCCCACCCTACCTCTTCCACCAGTACCACCTCCACCACCAAAAGTTGAAAGGCCTGCCATGCCATATGGTCTAGTTCTTACTCATGTAGGAGTGTGAGACCCATGAACGATGCAAATCTGTCTTCCTTTACACTCCAAATGCAGCTCTCATTCATGAACTTGAAAAGCTCCAAATCTAACCATTTATCAGCCTAATTCTTCACACCTCTTTCTGCCCTGCCATTAGGCTGTCACATTGCAGCCCACCTCTACCCTTTCACTCATCCTGGGTCTTTTTAACCATGTCTTTGTCTCGTGCTATATCTCAAGGGCAAAGAAAGAGGTGGGTCTGTGGCTGAAAAGGAGGGCAACAGCTGTGTGCATTGATCTACTAAGCTTTGAGCACAATGGATGTTGGAGTGAGAGAGTGTGTGTGGGAGGATGAACGGCAGTTTTACAATCATGTGTGTGAGTTGCAGATAAACACAGAAACGTGTACTCTTTTAAACAACACCATATGCTGCATTATACTTCCTCAACTGTCAAATGATATTCCAGTGAAGTTCATCGAGAAATCGAGTCTTAAAATCAATTAATGTCTGTACATCCTATCCATATAGATGGATATCACGATGGAGTCGACTCTTTAGGCTCACTTGCATGTCTTTACATGACGTGCAGGTGAAGTTGCAAACACTGGTGTGAATTTGGTGTTTCTATCATGTTCCAAAGGTGAGTTCCGAGGCTTTAAGTACCTTCAGTAGATGTAAATATTTAGGATATTGGATTGCTAATTGCTTCTCCCATTATGTTTGGTGTTAGATAAAACACCTGGTTCTTGTTCTTTTTTATGAAATTGCAGCTATAAATGTTTCCTTTTTTATCTTTTTCAAATCAAAAGAAATCAACTAACCAAAGTACTAAAATATATCTGAAGATATAGGTGTATTAATTTCCTGTGCTGTTACTGACTGGTTTAATTGAACTGGTCAAATCTCAGGTTCTAAGTGTGATATTAAGAAACAAATGACACTAATGTGTTTGTCTTAATCCCAGGAATCTACCTTGTGAATTTGAGGGAAATTGGAGATGGTCAAATTTTTGACCCAAAAATGAAAAACCCTTACGTTTTTCTGGGGTGTGGTAAAAAATGCGATGCTCAGTAATCTTCCTGAATTTCGCACTGAATGTTAGGCAGGTGAAGTTTGAACCACTGGTGTGAATTTGGTGTTTCTATCATATTCCAATGGTGAGATCTGAGGCTTTATGTACCTTTAGTAGATGTAAATATTTAAGATATTGGATTGTTAACTGCTTCTCCCATTATGTTTGGTGTTAGATTAAACATCTGACTCTTGTTCTTTTTTATTAAATTGCAGCTATAGATGTTTTCTTTTTTCTCCTTTTTAATGAAAAGAAATTAACTAAGCAAAGTACTAAATGATATCTGAAAAAAATATTGGTGTATTCATTCCCTGTGCTGTTACTGACTGGTTTAATTGAACTGGTCAAATCTCAGGTTCTAAGTGTGATATTAATAAACAAATGACACTGCTGTGTTTTTCTTGATCCCAGGAATCTACATGGTGTATTTGAGGGAAATTGGAGACGGTCAAATTTTTGACCCAAAAATGAAAAACCCTAATGACCTGCGCATGCGTGAGATGGATGCATCCAGTGCTGAAGCACTGCCTCTGGCGGTCAGTAAGGATGAAATAGAACTGCTTTGTGACAATGTCAGTTGTAAAAAGCGCTATACAAATAAAACTGAATTGAATTTAATCGAATTGAAAAACACTAATGCAACTCCCTTACGTTTTTCTGGAGTGGGGTAAAAAATGCGAGACTCTGCAATCTTCCTGAATTTCGCACTGAATGTTAGGCAGGTGAAGTTTGAACCACTGGTGTGAATTTGGAGTTTCTATCATATTCCAAAGGTGAGATCCAAGGCTTTATGTACCTTCAGTAGATGTAAATATTTAGGGTATTGGATTGTTAATTGCTTCTCTTTTTCAAATCAAAAGAAATCAACTAACCAAAGTACTAAATTATGTCTGAAGATATAGGTGTATTCATTCCCTGTGCTGTTACTGACTGGTTTAATTAAACTGGTCAAATCTCAAGTTCTAAGTGTGATATTAAGAAACAAATGACACTGCTGTGTTTGTCTTGATCCCAGGAATCTACATGGTGTATTTGAGCAAAATTGGAGACGGTCAAATTTTTGACCCAAAAATGAAAAACACTAATGCTACCCCCTTACGTTTTTTCAGGGTGGGGTGAAAAATGCGATGATATGCAATCTTCCTGAATTTCACACTGAATGATAGGCAGGTGTTGCAACCACTGGTGTGAATTTGGTGTTTCTATCATGTTCCAAAGGTGAGATCGGAGGCTCTAAGTACTTTCAGTAGATGTAAATACACTGTGTGTGCAATTATTAAGCAAGTTGTATTTTTGAGGATTAATTGTTATTGTACAACTATACAGTGCTCTTGGTCAATCCAAAATGTTAACAAAC
>JAQMYF010000017.1:9993253-10008692 GCA_030014195.1 Neosilurus mollespiculum
AACCTTGAAAATCCCACAGAGCACTACTAAGTTCATCATTTCAAAATGGAAAGAATATGGTACCACAACAGACTTTAACATAAAGGGCTGTACACCAAAACTCCATGACAGGTGAACTGCTGGGCATGCATATTAAGGGTCAGCCTGACACAATCAAGAAAGCACAATCTGCCTCTTGTATGCATGAGCTCACAGATGCCCATGATTGGGTGGTGATCACTGTAAGGTCTATATTTATTATTGAGTATGACTGATTATCATTTTATCTGCCTTTTATATTTCTACATTAATTTTGTACATTTTATCTTGTACTCTGAGGGCATGTCTCAAGTGTTCATGTTTTCTAGCCTTGGTCGTGTTAACCAAGGCTGATGAAGCCTGTCTCATGAGCACCTGCTCTCAGGCCTTGTCAGGTCATGTTTTGACTTAATTTTTGTCACACACATTCTTTTACACACGCATCTTTTGTCCTTCTATCTTGCTGTATATAACTGCTTGTAAAATCAACATTTCAATGAGATTTTAGCTTGTCTTGAGTGTTTGTTGGCTCAATCTCCGGTCCGGATCTGTGCAGAAGGGACTCTCACTCACTGGGTTCAGATCAAACCCAAAAAGCTAGAACTAATAGGTGATGAACTCTTACAACTACTTTGAGTAACCTAGAGGTGAGCGTGTATGCCATCCCTCCTTCTCATGAGAGCTTGGGCAATTATCTCCCATGGATTCCTAGCCATGGGTGGCTACGTGCATGAACATGGATTTGAGCTCACAAGCTCCAGGCTGATTGTGGCACACCATGTTCATGTGCCAATTGGGAGCCCCATAGGACCACAGAGCTGGGTTTTATAAAAGAGTGGCCAGAAAAATGCACTTTTAGAGTTTGCCAAAAGGCACGTGAGAGACTCCCCAAATATATCATAGAAGGTCTCATCACACAGATGAGACTAAAATGTAACTTTTTGGCTATTAAGGAAAACAACATGTCGGGTACAAACCCAACACCTCTCATTACCACAAGAACACTATCCCAGAGTGGCACCACAGTTACATAACACAACTACCAAGAAAATTTTAAAAAGTGCTTATTGGTTGGTATGGGCCAATCAGATAAATGTGTCACACCATGTAGATAACATCTGAGGTTTATTTTAAATATATCAGCTTCAATTTTATTTAAATCAACTAAAAAAACGAAAGTAAATAATTTGATTTGAGCGATAAACACTATGTCCTCATTTCCTCTCCAGGTAGCAGTCGTTCAGCTGATATGTTACTACAAGTTATCAGGAATACACCACCAGATCACATAATCTCACATGGAATCTCATCTGAAAAAGTGACTTCAAGTGGTGCAAGGTAATGTGCTTGTCTTTTAATTAATGCACCTGAGCGTGTTCTCTAATGGAAAAATTATTGGTAAAAGCTGCAAATGCAGCTCTCAGCCAAATTTGGAGCTGTAATCAGTTTTGACCCGCGGTGGTCTGTCCAGTCAGAAATTGAGTTTAGCTAAAGTGGCGTGGCTCAGCAAAGAGGTGAAGAGCACTCTAGCCACCCAACATCAGACAAAAAACAAATGAGCTCCCCCGCCTCGCACCCGAGAGGCATCATTACCAAACCATTTAGACAAATGAACCCTCTGCGTTTCCTGTCTAGGAACTTTATAATTCAATTAGCCTCATTTATCGATCACAGACGAACATTTAATGCCTCTCAGAGAGAGCATAGAGAAATATTTATACACAAGAGTTCGACACAGCCATCAATCTTCCAGGAAAAAGAGTTCATGACACACACTGAGGTAAGTGATGAATGTCAATATGGAAGCAAACCTCTCAGGGTAGGACATGCTCACTCTGTAGACCTTCTAAATGCCATTAACTGATGAAAACCCATTTCAAGGCTGAGAAACTCAGGAGGCAGGAACATTATTTTGGGATAAAAATCAAAGTTGTGCAGTCTGCCAGGCTACTGGTGGACAACAGAAGAAAAATAAATCAATCCCTGTACAGAATGTTGGAGGAGAGATGGCTCCTCAGGTGCTCAGTCAAAAAATAATCCATCATCAATTTTATTCCATACTTAATTCCATATTCAGTGAGATTAACAAGAGTGGAGTTTGTATGCATTATCCAAATTTAGTGATCAACAGCCATAAAAGGAAGATTGCCTTTCCAGCGGGTGCCTACACTGCCAATTAGTTGATTTTTTTAAAGGTCATCTTGTGCCATATGTGCAATATGGTTCTTCAAGCATTAACCCTTTAAACTCACCGGAGTCATCGATGGATCCAGTATTACATTGCTCACTTCTGCACACAGCTTCCCCATTAGCTTTAGAGTCGTCATTGAATTATTTATAGTTACTGAATAATATTAATTAAAATTAATACTTGGATAATATGCCATGAGTCTAAAGAATAAAGGAAAAAAGTCTGCATATCTTTCTAAATTTGATTGTTTTTTAAAAATGACCTCCTAACCCCCTGTATGGCTATTTGAAAGATGCAGTACATCTCCCACAGTGCAATTATTCCTAATTTACTGTAAAAGGAACAAAACACCAAGGAGAGATATATATATATATATACACATATATACACACACACACAGTAGTGTGTAGTGAAGATTATACACCACCACTTTTGTCTAAAAGGGCTCCTAATAAATAGAAGTAAAAACGTATTTCTCTATCATTTTTTTGTGAAAATGAATTGAACAATGCTATTGTAGGCAACGACAACCAAAAAAATCATTCTGACAAGTATATTGAGGTAATAGTTTTTGTTTATTAGCCATACTTTTACCTCAGTATACTTGTTGGAATGATTTTATTTTTTTTTTTGGTTCTTCAAGATTGAAATTTGACCCTGATCTTTGACCTATGACCTCAGAACTTGTACCAGTTCACGGATCTTTAGCAGTTAGTTGCTTATAAAAGTATAAAGGGGGGCCGCGTACAGGGCGAAAAACATCATTATGAATAAATTAGCTTAGTATTAAACTATTAAACCAAATGTCTACATTTGGTTTAATAGTTTAACAGGAAGTAAAAGTATGATTATTATAATGAAGTCAACAGGAAGTAAAAGTATGATTATTATAATGCACTACTTCCTGGTTTGATTGGATACAAAAAACAGTTTACCCATGCTGCATTTCTATAAAAACTTTAAAAGCTCTATGTCAGAATGGCACGCAATGTACCCATGGCTTTTTTAAATAGCACAAACTGCTGGAAATAGCTGAGGGAGTCCTGAGTGAACTCTCCTGTTGCTGATTTTTCCAGCCCACATACACAGAACAGGCAGACAGTAGCTCATGAGGAGATATTTGATGAATTTGTCAAAGTGTTTTGGATTAGAATCTTTAAAGAAATCTAGAAGTTTAAAGTTGAAATTGTTTATATCCTGAACATCTGAATAAAATAATATTTCATAAATTATCACATTATTATAAATTACAGAGAGGCAAGAACGTTTGGGAAGAAATTATTGTAAAAAATATTTTTTGTTATTCTTTTTCAAAACTTGCAACACTGCTTAACTATTACAGGAATAAGAATAAACACACACACACACACACACACACACACACACAATAAATAATTAAACATGTGTGTGTGTATATAATTGATTTAATAATGGTTGGTGAGACACCAGGGCCAAATACTGAATAATAAATGTTTTACATTTTTTGCATGCAAGTTACACACACACACACACACACACACACACACACACACACACACACACACACAAACTATAGTTTTTAAAGAAAACACACCAAAAAATTGATTAAGTCCTGGGCTGAATTTACTGAGGTATGAACTATAATCTGCATCTGAAATAAAGTGACCCAAACGATCAGAGATGAAATTGACGTACCGGACCCCTGGTTATACTTCTGATGGACTCATTTGCTTTTTAAATAGACTGCCAGCGCTCATCAGCACCAGCGGGACCTGGGCTATAATTGGCATTCAGACAATTATGATATTCAAACCATTTAATAACGGTTTAGCCATGCAAGGACATTAAAGCTTTAACAAGATCAAATCCACCCAAGAGAACAATATCCACTTATTCTGCTGGTCGTTACACACTTACATCATGCTTATAATATCCTCCACAAGGCATGCAGCAGCTCTCCTGATCGGGTGTGGCCTGCACTGGCGGTACCTGGTACCTGCTGCTATTAATTTGTCACACCATGAGGATGTGAAATGTCAGCGGTGCATACATTTGAATAATGCAGTCATCATTAGTAAAGCACCTTGAACCACTGCTACCTAGCTCACCATGCTGCAATTTGCACTGAGTGAATTTTCTCTCACACAACTCCCAGGGGTCTATTTAAAAATAAAGTGAGGCAAAAACTAAATAAATCAATAACAAATAGGTTTTAAAAAAACAAATCACTGTTGCACATTCGGCTTGTCATGCTGAATATACTGTAGCCAAAGATCTCACCAAAATCTACCAAAAAATATCAACTGCTGGGGCTCATTCTTAGTGCTATAGATCTCATATTCTCTTTGTGATTTGCCTTCTCTTCTCTAGCAATCCCACCACATAAATCTGTTACAGCCAGCAAGCTAACAAGGTGCGGTGCGGTGTGGTGCGGTGCAGTGCCCTCCCCCTCCTTGTGGTGAAATGCAGAATGAATTCAGCTCATTTCCTAACACTTCCATGACTTTGAGTTTCTTTCTTTCTTTCCCCAGTTTGCAACAGTTGAAGCCCAGTTAATAGCAAAAGGTCTGGTTTTGTAGTCAAGCTGAAAAAAGAAATCTGAAAACAAGGCAGGTGAACAAAACATATATTTGGTTTATTTTCACTTTCTTACCTATACCCACAATTCCATTCGACTACCAGCAGTTAGCAGGGTAGTGTATATCAAAAGATGGATATGCTACACCTAGGGAATCACTCAGTATGACATGATACCTAGGTGCTGATTTGATTTGTATTGCGATTCTGCGTGACTCAATAAATATGGCATTACTATATTACATTTTCTTTTTTTTTTAAAAAACAATTTTAAAACCTTGAACCATGCAAAAGTAAGTTGATTCATATTGCTTAACCTTTAAACTTTGAAAGCTTTATCCAAGAGCTGCACAACTGAACATGAGTAATTAAATATAACCTACTGCTTAGAACGCAATCCCTAGTCAAACATATAGTGCAGCAGATAACTGCAAATATAGAATGAATCGTTAATGGCAGCCATCTTGGTTTTAGAATTTTATGTTATAACCGTAATGGAAAAAAGACTCAAAATAAAATAGGTTATGAAAATAACGTTTTCCTATCATAAAATTCATTAACAACACTGAATGGTACAAATTTTTCGCTTTCCCGAGTCTAGAAGTTCCAGGGTGGTGTATCTCAAGAACCATAAGAGATACAGGCATGTATTTGGTACCACAATGTCTGCAATCCTCAGCTGTATATTCAACTTTGATACATTTATGGGGCTTAAAATCATTGTGGGTCACCATCTTAGATTTTTATGTGGCCAGCTGTATTTTTGAAAAGAGTGGGATTTGAAGAGTACATGTACCAAATTTCATGCTTGTATCACTATTTGAATGATTCTTTCACTTATTTGCTCCACTAATATCCTGGGGAATTGCTACTCACTCTCAGATACGGTTTATACTAGGCATGAAGAGTGAGAAAGTAAAATGAGGCTTTGACAGCTCAGGGTTGCTTCTCTGTAAACTGTACTAACTACAGGAACAAGTCCTTGCCAAACAACAGATCCTCATTTCACAGGTATGTGAAAATATTGTAAAGGAATTTGCCCAAAAGTTATCAATGGTGTGGAAATGCAGCAACGCTTTAGTCTTTTCGTCTAGCCGCATCAGAGCAGTCAGGTTCTAGACTCAAATGAAGCATTTGTGTTTGGCTTTTGTATGTTCTCATGTCTGCGTGGGTTTCCTCCCACAGTACAAAGACATGTCCATTAGGTCAATGGGTTACTCTAAATTACCCGCAAATGTGAATGGTTGTGTATTTTGGTTACTCCAGCTCACCCGTGGCACACATTGGAAAAGTGGTAGATTACAGAAAATAAATTCTGTAATTAAGTTCTGTTGATTCTTCACAACTGGAACAATAAATCAGTAAAGCTGGAGGGGAAAATACAGCATCATCTTTATTCGTGGTCAAAACCAATGTTTGATGCTGCTACTTTAACACACACCACTTGTTTTAAATTAGTGTGCATGCATGACCAATGAGCCTTTAAAATTCTGGAGCACCAGTATTGGAAAAACTGATGAAACACAGTGTAAACCCTTAACACAGCTCTCCTGCTTAATCATCTTGCTTTATAGTTTAATAAATAAATAAATAAATATACATAAACATATATACGCACAGAGAAGATAAAGACGGACACCAGGCAGACCTGAGCAATATCTTTACGTGCAATGCGAGGATGGATATTTTATTATTGGATAGTAATATACTTGTTCATCTCTCTAAGTCTTTATTAATGCATGTAACTAGATAACTACTACGTTATTACATTACATACATTAGCTTCCACTTTTTAGCCTTGCCGCTTTCAGGGCAAAAAAACCAATGGACTGTGCAAGCACAGCGAAATGTTTACCTGCCCAGTTATTGCATTATCCATCATTCTTAAATGAAATGGGATGAAAATGGCTCACAACACCATCCACTGGTTAAAATCATGAACCTTGTTGATGAAGCCCATGCTGATGTAGATCTGTTTGGTAATACTCTACAAAGTCATTAAGTTTAAAGAGAAAGGAAAGCCTTCAAAATGTCCGTTTATACTGAAAATTCGTATATTCTCATTAGGTGTTTTTTTACTTAAATCTATGAAGTTGTCATTTACTGAAATGCTTTTGATAATTTGTATTAACCTTAGTGCAAAATTGCAAGAATATGACATAGATGCACCAGTTCCAAGAAGGGAAGATGCTGGAATGCTAGGAAGCTAAGCAGCAACAATAAGAGCATACAGGTACTAATCCCAGAAATCAGATATAAACTTGTCAACTTCTGAATAAAATAAAACTAGACACATGTACACAGAATCCTAGATTACCATTTACATACATCAGGCAGGCTTTTTCTTGTTTATACGAATGTGTTGTTCATATACAGGTACATATAGGGCACACTCGACTTACCAATTTGAGTTATTTCGCCAAACCTCTTCCATATCAAAAAGCTGATGTACAAAGCTTTAAGGACATCTGGGTTTGAACAGTGTTTATAACTGTGTAAGGTGATGCAAGACAGACCAGATAACGCTAACTTTTCTTGCACAATATCCCAGAGCTTGCAACACTCTTGTTATCGGTAGACACTGTTACGCAAGTGCACCAAGACATGCCTTCTCGATCCTTTTCTATCAGTTTCACCAGTCACTTTCTTCTTCTGAAGAAAGGGCAAATGGCACCATTAAAACCCACACAAACAAAACACATACCAACAACTAAAACTCTTCAAAACACTTTGTTACTGTGCATTTTTTGACTGTGGGAGGACACCAGAGTACCCAAAGAAAACCCACACAAGCACGAGAACATGCACACACTACACAGAAACACCTGAGCCCGGGAATCAGATCTGAGTCTTCCTGCTGTGAGGTGGCTGTGCTAACCACTGCGCCACCAGCATGGACATATGTTATTGGACAAATTTTACTAAAGTTTGTTTTAATTCCACTCTAGGTGGAATTTGTGTGCACATACACACAGATGCCCAATAAAAAATTACATTGATATCTGTACTACAAAAATGAAATAAATGTATTAAAATTAGTTCTTCCACCTGAATGAGCTCATTTTTAAATCTATGCCCCCTGCCCATCTTTGCCCACTTTTCTACCTTAGATCTTGTGAAATTATTGCAAAAGTGAAGGAAATATTAAAACAAATAACTACATGCAATTGAGTTACAACAGTTAAGTGTTACTTCTAAATGTTTACCATAACTACATATCCTAATAATGTTACAGTAAATACTAGTCATTTTGCCCAACCTGAGTATTAACAGTAAGATGATCAAACCCACATTAGCTCTGTAAACGAGCCTTTAAAGTGACGGCTGGATATACATTCCTTATAATTCAACTAAAATGAACAAATGACCCTGATTCGTTAAATAAATGTCACTAAATGTAATAAATGTAATCGTTTCCATGCTTGTGTGCCTCAGAAGGCTATATCCACCCTGCTTGTTCCTCCATCAGAGTCGCATCAGCTCTGATCCGCACATGGCTCAGATCACATTAGGTGGCTGACATTATGCCTTCAGCTAATGGGGCTATTAAAAGAACGCAGGCTGTCTCTGTCTTATCATAGAGATTTAAAAGGAAAGAAACAAACAGAGATGCACTGTTTTCCTCTCTGTGCTAAGAGAGGGCAGCAATGTGGAGGTATGTGGATGGCGCACACAGATATCACTTTAAACAGATGTTCTGCTATACACCACAGTCAAACAGATGCTCCACTTTCTAATGCAGTGCACATCCGATCAAGATCAAATACACACACACCCAACTTAGCTTTGCTCTGTACACCTGCAACTTGTGAAATATTCCAAAAGAGAAAATGACCTTTTTTCATTTCCTCTGCCCCTTAAGCTTAAACTGTGCGCATCTGCGGTAGCAAAGAGCAATGCACATCATATTGTTAATATTGCATGACTTGTGTGAACAAACAGCAAAACAATCCAGCATACAGGCTTGACTTCATGAAGATGATCACTAAAAGCCAAATATTCCTGTGTGTGTGTGTGTGTGTGTGTGAGACAACTGAAGGCAGCTGCATCAACCCACTGAAATAGTTCACATGGTATTTTATAGGAAAGGCAACACCACAGCACCACCTACATGCAGGAATCAAATCGACAAGTTAAAAACAAATTAAAAATAATAACCAGGTTGTGTTTTTGTGAAATATGAACTTAATTTAATAAGCATATTCTTAAAAAAAAAAAAAAAAGGGAAAAAAAAGCACAAAATCCAAATCCTAGTTGTATTGTAAACTGTGTCTACTCTATTTAATGAGAAATGCACAAAGATAAAATTATTTCTTACTTCTATAAACACATACAACACAATAGGTCATTCCTTGTCTGAACTATCAAAGAATCGTATCTGATTTCTCTTTTTCTTTTACCTGTATTGCAATGACTATGGTCATGTAAACAAGTGGGGTTGGGGGTGGGGGGTGTTTCAGTTCCAAACAAATGCGAACAAAGATTGAAAAAAATAAAATAAAAATTAAAAAAAGATAGGTGAAGGGTCTCTAGTCATCTCGTTCTGGGCTCCTGCTTCTGCCGGGGCTTTGAGAAGGGGAGCGACTGTAAGGAGAAAAATGAGAATTGTATTGTTACAAGAACAGACTGGTGATTTAGGGTGTATGAACTAGGAATAGGTGTTTTATGAAAAAAAATTAAAAAAAATAAAAATAAAAAAATAAAAAAGCTATTTGGTAGGCTCTGGGAAACATACAGGTATTAAAAACACAACACTGAAATAATACCATTATTTTATTATTATGTTTAACCAAATCAGTTAAATGAAATACAAATCAAGAATAGACATTTCAGATATGGACAGATATGGAAAGTTTTTCAGCCTGCAGTCTGTCAGGACCATACCAGTATGTGCTCTGAACAACCGGATACCTTCTTCCCAGAGCCTTCTGCGCAATGTACGAGCACTGATGTGGTTGCGGTGGATACCAGGAACCTCAGCCGCCTTCAGTGTTGCTGGACAGAAACAGTCCCTCAGCTGCATCACCCGGGTTCGACAGTCGTGTGCACGTGTAGTGACACGTGGCTGGCCAGCTCTTGCTCGTTCTCGGATGGTTCCTGTCTGTCTGTGGCGTGTCTGAAGGCTTACAACAGTTGAACGATGCACGCCAAAGTGTGCTGGTACCTTTGCAGCAGTCATTCCGGCACTCAGCATGCCCATGACCTCTGCTTGCTTGTGGCAGTCATGGCATCTTCATTTTTCACAAACTTTTTTTTTTTTTACCAGGCTTTTTATAGCCAGACGTGTCACTTGACAACAAGCATGTTTTGATCCCACGCTCCACTTTGTGGACTAATCAAGGAGTGGCTAAGGTATCAGCCCTGTGATTGTGCCACGTGCACACGCGAAAGTGGGCATTCACTTTTACTCATGAGAAATTGGTAACTACCCCACACTTTGAGTACGTAAATTTGTTTTCAAATTTTCATGTTTATATACATGTTGTACATTTGTGCTTGTTGCGTTTTTAACGCCTCTCAGTATATATTTCATCATTCTTTTGAAGATGATCCTACCTACTTACTACTGAAGTGCTTTGAGTTACTCATACATCTGAATTCAGACCACTCAAACATTTTACCTTGTTATTTTCTATTCACTATTCTGTATAAAAGCAGTAAGTTCTGGTGTGATTCATGCAACAATTTCTCCTAGAGGACACACACCTTATACACAAGTGTAAATGCTTCACGACCCTCAACAACCATCAACATCACACCTACGGCCTAGACTCCTTACAGAAATATAACTGAGCCTAAACACATTGATCTCCTGTAGTTTAATTGGAGTTATGTCAATTATCGCCACCTTTTTGTGGTCATAATATTTACAACAAAGCGGCAGTAAAAACAAAGAAAACAGTAAGATGGTACTTGCATAAGTGATTTTCTTTGCAAAATAATTTAAAGATAAGATTTTTAAAAAATTTCTGATTGATCTCTGGCACATACAAGACAACAACTAGCAAAGGACATCAACTCAAAACTGAATCTTGGAGTAACGAAGGAAACCTACCTTTGCTTTTGAGGTGATGCTCTAGGTTTGCAAAGGCTGAGATAAAAAAAACCAAAACAACCATAAGAAATGACTCACGTGGCATTATTTTCTTTCCTTATCCTATCAGGGAAAGCCTGAAGCCCATGCAGGATAATGAAGTGTGCCATGCATTAGAGATGATCTGATTATAGCGTTTATTTCAATTTTATACCACAGTGCTGTTAAATTCTCAAATCTGATTGGTGTTGATTAGTTTTCTGTAACAGCAGCTCTGACAGGAGTGCAGCTGTACATCACTGAAGTGTATTAATGCACTCATTTTAACACATTATCAATTGTACAGCTTGTTCACAGAGACGGTTATGACAAACGGGCCACACCATTAAAAAAATAAGCAAAATAAAATTTAACAAAAAAATAAATAAATTGTACATTTATGAGCCTCCAGCACCATGCATAGTACATGCATGCTTACAAAAACAAGTACATTTTTGGTCCTGGAGGCAAAATATTCAGGCCAACAAAAATCCAAGTGACTGTCATCTCACAGTTAAAAGCAGAGAAGCTGATAAGCAGCTAGTGATATTTCACTGATTAAGACAGTGACAACTAGTCCTATAAATAAATGTAAACATCAAAGACAAAATGAAAATTATCTTCCCTCCTATTTAAACACAGTGAATTGACTCCATCATAGAATCTACAGGCTTCGAAGGAGATTTTCACACAGCTGTACTGTTCAACCAAGAGTTTTTGTAAAATGATTAAAGCAACATAATACTGCTGTCAAATTTTCTTACAAAGCAAACTAAAGTAATGCTTTTCACACTTAAGCAGCTGTACATAATTCCCTGGAGGTTAAGCGTCTAAAAGCAGCTCTTTCCCATCTCTCAGCAAGCAGAAGAAATGGCTTTGTTGTTTTACCATCACCGATCATAGCATGCATACTTTAACTCAAATGTTTAAACACATAAGTCATGACAGTGGTGAGTGTTTGTGGGTGTGTGCGCGCCTACCTCCTGCCTGCAGAACCAGACCTGGATCTCCCAACAGAGCCTGATCTACATTAAAAAAATTATAATAATTAAAAAAAAAAAAAAAAAAAAAAAAAATTAACAAAAAATAGTAAAACCCATCACACAAAACAATCATGTATCTAAATCATCTAAACAACAACATCTTAGAGGCAGCTTCATTTATTGCTACTGTATACTGTACCTGCTCCTTGGATAGGAGGCAGACCGAGATCTGGATCGTGATCTAGACCTTAAAATCAAAAAGAGGAAATATTATTCATTAGTTGATTTCAGGTCCCTGTGAGTAACCTGAAACTGTTGAAAGAGCCCTGTTTATAACCAGCACATTATATCTTCAAGATGGAGCCATAAAACACTTCATTTATTCTGTAGTACTAAAATGGAAAAAGGAGCGGCACATATGCCTGTACTATACATGCTCTTTATGACATGTATTCTGGGTGGCTGCCGCATGTATCCTATAGTCTTTTTGAAGAGCCCTTGGGTTTTACTGCTAATTCCGTTACTCACCGAACAAACCAGCATTGTCTCAAATCACATAACACTACAGAACAGTACTCAATACTAAGTTTCCCTTTTACACCTTTTTGTTTTTACTTTTATTTAAATTTTGAGGAAAAAAACAAACAGAAAAAAAACAAAAAAAAAAACAAAACAAAACAAAAACCTTCCCAAGCAATCTTCCGACAACCCAAGCATTCGAGGCTTCAGGACTGTTATATCCTTTTGTACCCGAAGGTCACAAGAAGAAAAATTGCAATTCAAGACATAGCTCATGACAACAATCAAAATGATGGTGGAACGTTTTAACAAAACTCGCAGTTGGTTTAATGTCACTGTAGATTAAATACTTGTAATCTAGACAACTGGAAAAGTTTTCAGGGTCCAAAATTATTTCCCGCTGAATTTTGGAAAATGGATGTCCCGCTGTCTTTTATAAATTATGACTTCCTAAAATATTTCTTAGCCAATTATTTTTCGCTTTAGTTCGACTGTAGTGACTTCTTTTTGAGGTAAGAATCGTTACATTTGTGTTCATCGCTTTCTTATGGTAAATGTTTAAAGGATCTCGTTAGCAGCGTCTGTCAGTCAATGGTATCTTGATGATTGGTTGTCATTTTTTTCCTGAATTAAAATCTTTCTCTGGATGGTTTAATTCTTAAACACTCTTGTCCTCTGGATGACTCCTTTTAAAAGTTACATTTTCAACCTGGTTTTGGCTCCAACATGCCTTCTATTTTTACTGCGGTTGTTACTCCTTCTGCACGCACACAGTAACTCAAGAGTGAAGCGACATTTTCTTGTTAAAAACACTGAAATTTTACACCAAGACCCACCTAGACCTCCTGGGTGAGCCGGACCTGGACCTCCGCGGAGACCTGGAGCGAGAACGGCGAGGAGAAAAGGACCTTGATCTGGAACACAAACAAACTTTGAACTCACATTCATAGCAAGTCTTATAGATTCACTTTGAAAACACACACACACACACACACACACACACACACACACACACACACACACGCGCAACCATACTACCAAACCCCAAACAGAAAGATAAATCATTAAAAAGATGCAGGGCACAAGATTTACAAAAATTATTAAACTACAGTACTATAACAATAATCATAATTTCAGAAATATGCCAAAACGAAACTGAGTCACAATATTGCCAAATAATAAATCTGCCTAGTTTTTGTTACAGACTATATGTTATATTTTGTCTTGGCTTCAGTTGCAACAGCTGCTCACCCCGGCCAACTGTTAAAGGGAAAGTTAAGTTTTAATAAATGAATGGAGGAAAAACCTGCTCCGATTTTCCACTGTATTGTAATGTTCATTAAATTAAAATTAGCACCATAGGCAAAAAGCAATGTGCTACTTTAATAAAGGGCACTAGATTTTTACATCATATATTAGGAATATTACAACCCCTGGCAAAAAAGTATGGAATCACCACTCTTGGAAGATCTTCATTCAGTTGTTTAATTGTGTATTAAAAAAAAAAAAAAAACAATTGCAGACACGACACAAAACTATCTTTATTTAACATTCCAACTTTCTGGCTTTATGAAACACTTACAAAAATAAAAAAGAAAGAAAACTGTAGTCAATTGTAGCTGTTTTTACACGTCAAACACAGTAAAAAGTATGGAATCACTAAATTCTGTGGGAAATATAATGGAATTACCAGGTACTTTACATTTCTAAAACAAACACCTGTATCAGATTACATCTGCTAATTAGTCTGCAGTTAAAAAAAAGAGCGCTTGCACACCTTAGAGATCTGTTGAACCGAGCTGATTGATATAAATCTCGGCTCCAGCATGAGAGATGTCAGTCGAAAACAAAGGAGACGATTCTAAAACTTCTTGAAGAAGGTGAATCTTCACGGAATGTTGCAGAAGATGTTGGTTGCTCCCAGTCAGCCGTGTCTAAAATCTGGACCAAGTACAAATCAAATGGGAAGGTTGTAAAAGGGAAGCGTACTGGTAGAGCAAGGAAGACATCAAAGCAGCAAGATAGAAAACTTAAAGCAATACGCCTCGAAAACAGAAACTACACAACAAAACAAATGATGAACAAATGGGAAGAAAGTGGAGTCAGCGTCTGTGAGCCAACTGTAAGAAATCGAATAAAAGAAATGGGATCCAGAAACGGCAAACAAAAACCATGATTACCATCTAAACACAAAAAACAAGGTTTCAGTTGGTAAAGAAACGCCATCATGGACCATGGACGACTGGATGAGAGGGATACTCAGTGACGAATCACGAATCCGCGTTGGGCAGGGTGACGATGCTGGAACGTTTGATTGGTGACGTTCCAATGAAATTTATAAAAACAACCTCCTGAAGAAAACGTGCAAATTTCCACAGTCATTAATGATATGAGGTTGTATGTCAGGTGAAGGTACGGGAGAGACGACAGTCATTACATCCTCAATAAATGCACAAGTTTATACTGAGATTTTGGACACTTTTCTTATTCCATCAATTGAAAGGATGTCTGGTGATGACATAATTTTTCAGGATGATAATACATCGTGCCACAGGGCAAAAGCTGTGAAAACTTTCCTTCAAGAAAGACATGTAATGTCAGTGGCATGGCCTGCAATTAGTCCGGACCTCGATCCAATTGAAAATCTCTGGTGGAAATTAAAGAAAATGGAGCCACGACGAGGTTCCATCTTGCAATCTGGAAACTTCAGTAAGAGAAAGTCGGAGGCGGATTGATGAAGATACTGTTTGTCGAGAGTTAAATCCAGGCCTCAGAATTCAAGCCGTTATAAAATCCAGAGGTGGTGCAACAAAGTATGGTGTTTTTGTTTGGTGATTCCATCATCATTCTCAGAATTGAGTGGTTACATATGTGACCCAATCTGGCAAAATGAGTCACAGTGACCACAAATTCAAAATTGAGTTTAAAACCATTTAAAAGAGGAGACTCTAAGCTTTAAAATAAAACAGATTTGGTGGTAATATCTCGAAAATTGACCAAGTTATGGCAAAATGAAGTTTGCGATGAGACGCCTATAAATTTCACAGAAAATGGAGAAAAACGCATGTAAAGTTTATGGCTCAATTCTCATGGAACTGC
>JAQMYF010000017.1:10008792-10021267 GCA_030014195.1 Neosilurus mollespiculum
TTTAATTGTGTAAGAAAAAAAAAGAAAAAAAGGAAAAAAAAAAAAAAAACAAAAAAAAAAAAAAAAAAAACAGACCTGCCACAAATCAGTTTTCATTTAATATTCCAACCTTCTGGCTTTATGAAACACTTACAAAAATAAAAAAAGAAAGAAATTTGTAGTCAATTGTAACTGTTTTTAAAGATAAAACAGAGGAAAGAAATATAGAATCACTCAATTCTGAGGAAAATATTATGGAATCACTAAACAAAAACACCACGAGTACTTTGTTGCACCACCTCTGGCTTTTATAACAGCTTGAATTCTCTGAGGCCTGGATTTAACTACCGACAAACAGTATTCATCTTTCTCTTACTGCAGTTGCTAGATCAGCTTTGCAGGTTGGAGCATCCTTGTGGACCATTTTCTTTAATTTACACAATAGATTTTCAATTGGATTGAGCGCCGGACTATTTGCAGGCCATGTCATTGACATTATATATGTTTCTTGAAGGAAACTTTTCACAGCTTTTGACCTATGGCAAACCTTTCTAGTGTCCAAAATCTCAATATAAACTTGTGCATTTATTAAGGATGTAATGACTCATCTGTCCCGTACCTTTACCTGACATACAACCCCATATCGTTAATGATTGTGAAAGTTTGCATGTTTTCTTCAGGCAATTGTCTTCATAAATTTCATTGGAACGGCACCAAACAAAAGTTCCAGCATCATTACCGTCCCAACGCAGATTCCTGATTCATCACTGATTATCACTCTCATCCAGTCAGCCACAGTCCATGATCGCTTTTCTTTAGCCCAGAGAAACCTTGTTTTTTTTCTGTTTAGACGTTAACGGTTTTCGTTTGCTTTTCTGGATGTAAATCCCATTTCTTAGAGCTCGGTCACAGGCATGGACGCCACAAATGGGCAGTTCCTCATTAGTTTTGTTGTGCATTTTCTATTTTAAGGCATATTGCTTTAAGTTTTCTACCTTGACACTTTGATGTCTTCCTTGTTCTACCAGTATGCTTCCCTTTTTACAACCTTCCCATTTGATTTGTACTTGGTCCAGATTTTAGACACAGCTGACTGGGAACACCCAACATCTTTTGCAACAGTCTGTGAAAATTTACCTTCAAGGAGTTTTATAATCCTCTCCTTTTTTTCAACTGACATCTCCCGTGTTAGAGCCATGATTTATGTCAATCAGCTCGGTTCAACAGATCACTAAGGTGTGCAAGCACTCTTTTTTAACTGCAGACTAATTAGCAGATGTAATCGGATACGGGTGTTCATTTTAGAACTGCAGAGTACACTGTGAATCCATAATATTTTTCTCAGAATTGAGTGATTCCATATTTTTTCCTCTGTTTGATCTGCAAAAACAGTTGAAATTGACTACAATTTTCTTTCTTTTTTATTGTTGTAAGTGTTTCATAAAGCCAGAAGGTTGGAATATTAAATGAAAATAGTTTTGTGGGATGTCTGTGATGGGGTTTGTTTTATACACAATAAAAATTGAATAAACATCTTCCAAGAGTGGTGATTCCATACTGTTTGCCAGGGGTTGTACAGTCAAAATACCCTTTTATACAGTGGCTTGCAAAAGTTTTCATACCCATTGAACATTGTCACGCTCCAACCATGTCACCCTGGGTCTGCAAGTCTTTTTGGGTACGTCTCTACTAACTTTGCACATCTTGATACTGAAAATATTGCCTATTCTTCTTTGGAGGGTTGCTCAGGCTCGTGGACAGCAATTTTTGGATTTAGGCCTGGACTTTGACTGGGTCTTCTAACACACAAATATGGTTTGTTCTAAAACATTCCATTGTACCACTGGCTGTATGTTTAGGGTCGTTGCCAAAAGGGGAATCTCTGTCGGGGTCTCAAGTGTTTTGCAGACTCTTAACAGTTTTTCTTCCAAGATTGTCCTGTACCGCATTTGGATTGAACGATTGACGATGGATTGAACAGTGCTCTGTGAGATATTCAAAGCTTGGGATATTTTTATAACCTAACCCTGCTTTTAAACTTCTTCACAACTTTATCCCTGACCTATCTGGTGGGTTCCTTGGGCTTCATGAACATTGTTCACTAATGTTCTCCAACAAACCTCTAATACCTTCACAGAACAGCTGTATTTATACTGAGATTCCACACAGGTGGACTATTTATTAATTTCGTGACTTCTGAAGGCAGTTGACTGCACTGGATTTTATTTAATAAAGTCCAATAAAAAACATTACGTTTGTGGTGGTACTATCACAAAATGTGGAACACTCACCTCCTGCCTCGGCTGCGAGATCGGGACCGGGAATACCTCCTTCCACGAGAGCGTGAGCGAGAACGAGATCTGCCCAATCCGAGCAAAAGGGCACAGAGATGACAGTGGGGATGAAGGGATGCAATGAGAAAGAAAACAATTTTAAGTACTGATTCGACAGGAGAACAGTGAGTAAGACATTCAGACATTATTTCTGTCTCTGAAACTGTCCCTGCACTACTTCTTCCTATATGTGTTTACAGCATTCTGCACCTCTGTCACTGCCCTTCCCTAATATGAACGGAAAAAGGTACAGTAGTTCATTTACCATTACATTTCTTACAGCAGTTTTGTTTACTGGGTCCCTGCATTAAGTAGGTCTTTCTCAAATTTAACAAAAAAAAGAAAAAAAGAAAAAAAAGAAAACAGTGCAGAGAGCTTATGACACTACACATTACGTTTTACTACGAAATTTCAGGCAAAGGAAATGTAAAAATGAAATAAAAGAGAGAGACACATTAATTGGTACTTAAAATAAACCTTGCAAGTTTGCAGGTCGACCCTCTTTGGAACCAAGGTCTAGCAGATCTAGGCGATCTAGAAGTATCTATCATCAGTCGACCTCTGCATCTAGTCGTTTTCTTCGCTTTCTAACGATGATCGCACTGACAGCCAAATCGCTTGATTGAGACTTGATAGAAGTGTGCGAAGTGCTTTGTCTGGCGAGGTCTCGATGCTCTCATTAGCAAAATCGTGGGCCCGAATTGATAGTCAAATTCGCTCAGATTGCCGATCATTCGGGTTTGGAGTTGGGGGAGGAGCACACACGCGCACACACACAGACACAGATATGTGCCCCGAATGATACGAATAGCTGCAGGTAGAAGTGGCAGGAGACTTAGAGAGGGTCTGGATGGTCACACCCTGGTCAAAGCAGGTGACCATAAGTGCGGCATTTGCTAGAAGATTCATGAAATCGTAAAGGGTCGTGACACTCTGAATCAAACGATGAAACCTGAAAGGTTTTGACCAGGTGAGTCATTAAATAAAATCGCACACAACAATTGAGCATCATATAAACCTTAGAAGGAAAACAAACATTTATAAAATAGATACACATATAGGAGTTGACCGACACATGATTTTATGATGTACTGTGATTGGCTGGCCATGTTGAAGAGTCACATGCTCTTGGTGCTTCAAATTATTTCAATTTTTTTATTTTTTTAAGAAAGAAATTGTTTCCGGGATGTTTTTTTTAGTAAGTTACCAAATTGTTGGTGCTCATGATAATGGGAAACTTGAAGAGGTGAGATGACTCTAAAATAGTTCTATGTTTAACACAATCCCCGTCACACTCAGCCACGTTCCAAACTGGATGAACATATTAAGAAATCCTACAATGTTGTAAGAATGCAGTCAAAAGCAATAAGGATATGGTTTTTCATCTCAATTGATGCAGAGGACATGGACGAACATTGGACGGGTTAAAAAAAAACAACAACAAAGTAGTCTGGTTACATCAGGATGCAGTAAGAACTTAAGGATTTAGTAATGACTATTGACGAAGTAACAACTTAACTTAAACCAAGTAGGGACTCCACTGACATGGTACGAGCATGATGTGGACTTGTTAAACGTAAATGCGGACCGTGTAGAATGTGGTAAGCGTGTGTTGTAACCTGATTGTCGGTCATAAAAGAGTAGTAAGAACACATTGGACGTGGTGCGTGCATAATCATGTGCGTGGTAAGAACTATTGGAATGTTAGAGACAGTGAGAACTTGGCATGGACATACTGTAGTAAGGACCAAACATGAACCTGGAAACTTGACATTTTTTCCCATTTTGACCACGCCCATTATGATCGAGTGTGACGGGGGATAAATCTGTTCAAACGATTAAATATATATTAATAAATTCCAACAGCGACATTCAAGTATCGCTTTAAAATTCAATTCACTTTTATTTGCTTTGTGCTTTTTTACAGCTGACACTGTCACAAAGCAGCTTTAACAGTTAAACTCTCTACGAATCATATATTCTCAATAAGCCAGCCTGGGGAAACAGAGGCAAATAAAAACTCCAAGAAAACTGAATTAAAATTGAATATCAGCCACATTTCACATGGCTCGTTAATTGACAAAAATCGGTCGACCACTATATGTATACACAGGAGCAACACAAGGAAAAACTGAGAGCAACATCAGAATTTAACAATTAAGAGGAGTATAGACCTGTGTGTGAATCTATTTCAAGTAAAATACAGCACTGACATCTGAGAGTGTATTTACATAAATTAGATTAACACACCAGCATGCAGAATATCCATGAAAATCAGGCTTACTGAACATTAATAAACCTGTTATACCGTATGTATGTAATTCATTATGGTGTGGGTGTTTGCTCTGGCTGTTCTTTACCTGCTCCGTCTGCGGCGACTGTAGCGGTGACAGTCGTATGCATAATGTCCCTTCTCACCACACTCATAGCAACGGTCGTTAGGGTCAAATGGGCGCCGAGTAGGCGGCCGGTCGTAACGGGAGCGGCGCGGCATACCTGTTGATAACTCTACACGCACACGGGTTCCACAGATCACTCTGAAACAAAGAGTATAAGGGAACGAAAATGTGAAGAATGTACAATGTGCAAATGTAGAGAGGCTCATTTTCATTAATCACGTGACATTAAAATATCAGTACATCTCTAAAGGTGCCTATTCGATTACCAGTTATATCAAATACACATAAAATACACTGTTTCCTCTTGGAAATAAAATAGTATCGGCCAACATTTCATTTTGAAAACATCTGCTTATTCTGATGAACTGGAGAACAAAAACATGGATGCCATTTGGCGGCAAGAGTGCAGAACTATCATCATTCAAGATGGCGACCAACAACACAGACACAGAACGGCACGAGCAATGACAAATCTTCAAGTTTTATCAAATTAAACTTTGGTTTGTGATTCATGGCATGCAATTTGATTGCTTAAGCAATAAAAAGTAAATGTAAATAAAAGATGCCTTATATTTCATGTTTATGTAAAAACAAAAAAAAAAACAAAAAAAAAGGAAGGAAAAAAAAAATCCTTCCACCAGTCACACATTCTTGTTATTGTAAACTGACAGATATGGATTGTATTGACAAACACACAGAACCAAACCAAGACGTAACACCAGTGAACAAGAAATACTATGCCTTTGAGCTGGGGTGGTTTTGCCGGGAAACTTTTGTATTCAGCCAAAATGAACTGACAATGGAATACGAAACACACATTATCACGTGTTTGGTTGGAGGTAAAACACTGCTTCTGACTTTATTATAAATTATTGCTTAATTTAGTAGTTTAGTGTTTATTGTTTCTGTTGTTGTTTTGTCTATGGCACCTGGAGCTAACACAAAACGACATTCCGTTCTACTCCATGCCCTGTATGTGGATGAACGGCAATAAAGTTGAGTCTGAGTTCATGTAATAAGGCAATTCTTTTCATTTCAATGATTGCATCATTTTAAATTTAAAGTGGCTAGGACCATTACTGTTAGGGCCATTTATCTTCTCTCCAGAATGTAACCCTTTACAGATGTGCACCAGCTGAGACAGAGCCTTTAACGAGGCTACATAATTTTAATGATTAGTTACTTTATTTATTAAATGAAACTTAATCACTATTTATATTTACTGTATTAATGATTTGGCACTCCCCCCCCCCAATAATGCATTTCTGTTTTCTACTTTTGATATTAGGCTTTCTACGGAATCATAAATTAGAGACCATCAATTAAAAGAGACACATTAAACACTTCAAAATGGCTGAATAATAAGCTGCTATTTTCCTTCAGAACTAACTGCTAGAATTAATAAAAAGACAACACCCTGTGTGCTAGCGAAGACCTTTCTTCAGTCAGAGTAACAGCTGAGTGACATAGTGACTTATGCATGATCCCCCACTCACTTGCCATCGAGGCCACGGACGGCGTCCTCAGCATCTCTGGGATCATCAAACTCCACAAAGGCAAATCCTGGAGGGTTTCTGGCAATCCACACAGTTCTCAATGGCCCGTAATAACCGAAAGCCCGCTCGAGTTCGCCTTTCCCTGCACCAGTGCCCAGGTTCCCAACATAAACTTTAGTCTCTACAAAAGAAAATAAAGATGCTGTAGTTCTGATCGTTCTTACCTCTAAGCCTAGTCTAATTCCAGTAAGTCTGACTAAGTGGGATCAAAACATCACTGCATTTCATAATTAACAGTGCAGATTAAAATCCCTCCAGAAGCTGGGACTGAATATGGATCCTTGCAGATGTTCCTTCCTGCAAATCTGATCTTTCTGCATGAATGCCAACTGTCGCAGATGTTCAGCCATGCCAAAGTAATCTCAATAATCCAATGTACATCTGCTACTAATCTATTCTACGTAAAAGATGTCATCATGCCTCTGCAATGGTTATACGCACAATTCAATTTCTGCTCGCCCTGTGCAGAAAATAAGCTTTAAATTCCACGAACATCCAAAAATTAACTGAAAGAAAACTGGTACAATCCCTGTTATAAGAGGATTAAAACAAAACAAACCAATCCGCTAAGATTATACTTCATTTTCTGTGGCATTCCTCCTTAAAGCCAAACTCCACGTATATTTCTTCACCAACGTTATGCCATAATCACAAATGTTAACCAGTCCAACATTTAAAAAAAACATTTTTAGCTCCCGCCTCCAGGAGCTATAGGAATGGGTTCTGTCCATCCGTCACACTTTAGTTTCTGGACATTTACTTGACGCGCAATGAAGGCTTTCAAACTTGGCATGCTGGCTCACTACTATGAGTGTTAGAATGAGTTTGTGTGTGAGTGACCTTGACCTACTTTTCAAGGTCACATAGGTAAAACTGTATAATAGGTTTCCGGACATTTACTTGCCATGCGCTGAAGCTGGGGCGTTCAACCTTGCTATGCTTGTCCTATATTGGAATATTATGAAACAGTCCTTTCGGCAGGACCCTTGTGGTCTATTTTTTTTTCAGTGGTATTGCAGTTAAAGCATTCATGTCCAGTGAATGACCTGAAAAGAAACAATGGTAAAGGCTATGCCAGAATTACCTTAAAAGAAAGGATCAAGACAGCAGGTTCCAAATCATGGAACACAAGCACAGGCTCCAGACTTAAAATCCGTTGAGTTGGTTCGGGATGAAGGTAAAGCAAACAACAGTTGCAACAATGTTGGGAAAAACTTCCAGAATAATACTTGATTTCCATCATTGAAAGAATCCATGAGTGTGTTCAGTTGCAATATCTGCAATGAGATTTTGTTCTATGCTTTACCTGGAAACTTGGAAAAATGGAGGTGTTCTAAAACTTTTGACTGGAAACGCAAATAGCTGTAAAATCTATTTAAAGATAAAATTTTCACACGCCAACCACCAACAGGGAACAGGCTCTGGTTCATGAATCAAACTGTGAACTCTAAAGGGTATTTCGACCAAAAATAAAGTTTGGAGTCTGAAATGCTGCTTCCCATCTGGAAACACAAGATAGCTGGGCTTTCTTGTTTGATTGGTGCATGGGCATGGCAACTGTTTGTTGAGGAAGCAAAGCAGTAGTGAAAAAGGCAACAGAAAACGGATAAATCAGACAAATTCTGCTAGAACAGAAAAGCTTGCAGGTAAAAACAATGCAAACACGTTTATGGGTCCAAGAACCAAAATCAACTCTGATAAAATGTGTTCTTCCCATATTAATATAGAAATAGAACATTCATGGGCTCAAAAAATGATGTGATATTCCTCTAAATCAGTGGGATAATAATTAGGTCGGAAAAAAAACTCGAGAAAATGACTACAAAGTAAAACACCTCCCAAAAGCCCAACCTAATAAAACTTCATTTATATCCATTAAGAAAATTTTTTGTAATTTTCCTATTATGTAAATAGGAAACAGGATTCATTAGCCAACATGGAAGAGTTACAGGAAGTACATCAAGTATGGGAATAAATAAAATTCTCTGTATTTTAGTACAAGACACAGCCATTATAGGTCATCCTGTATAATGAGGCTGATGTCAGCTGGTCCATACGGATGCATGTCCAGCGATGGAGGGGTAAACAACAAGCCTTAAAGTAAGCAAGGGTGCTGGTGTTACCATAACTATTGGTAAAGGAGGTGTGATCACCACAACTGCTGCTCCACAGCAAAAGAGGTGAGGCCACTAAGTCTATCCATTCAGCAAAGGGGGCATGCCACCATAACCAGCAAAGGATGTATAGTCACCACATATGTTTGCGCATCAAACAGAGGAATGAACACAAAAGCAAAACCAAAAAAGAGGCACGACAATCACTATCCAGCAAAGGAAGAATCTGTGTACTCACCAGTACACATGTAATGGACTCAATGTCTGACAGTTCTACAAAGGAGGCATCACCACTGCACTAGATAGACCAAGCTAATGAGGTGTTTCCACTCTAATAATGCAAGCTTTCTCCAAGAAAAGCTAAATGTAGTAGTGCTGAATTAAATCAAGAACAAAGCAAGAAAGACAGACGCAACAAAAAGCATGGATCTGAAAACACTGCACTGCATCTACTACCCTCTGAGCAAAGTGGCATTCTGCCAACATACAGAGACTTTTTCAGCCATATGGTTGGGATTTGTGAGTGTCTCTGAACAACACTTACGGCCCTCATAAACAGAATGATGAAACTACATTACTAGGCACTACAGTTCTTAAAGTGGCAAAAACGGAAAGTTAGAAAAAAAATCTGGCAGCAGACAAAAAGCTGTGAAACTAGAACACAACACCTAAGCAGGAAAACATATGTCCGAGATGATGATCTAAAGGGTCCATCAACCCGTGTAGAATAGCACAGGACACTGAAAGGCAGTAAGATCACAGGACATTAAGAGAACGCCTCAGGAGGAGTATTGGACCATGTTTTATGCCTCCGTTGTTGAGGTGGCAGCCCATAGCTGCGGCCGGAAGGTCATTGGTGCCTGTCGTGGCGGTAACCCCCAAACCCGGTGGTGGACACCTGCGGTGAGAGGGGCTGTCCAGCTGAAGGAGGAGGCCTATTGGTTCATTTTGGCCTGTGGGACTCCCAAGGCAGCGAACAGGTACCAGCAGACCAGACGTGCTGCAGCCCAAGCTGTCGCCAATGTAAAATCTCGGGTGCAGGAGGAGTTCAGTGAGGGCCTGGAAAACGACTATCGGTTGGCCTCGGAAAGGTTATGGACCACCATCCTATGCCTCAGGAGGTGGATGCAGTTCTCCACAAATACTGTTTACAGTGGAAGTGGGGAGCTGCTCACCTCAACTGGGGATGTTGTTGGGAGGTGGGAGGAATACTTTGAGAACCTTCTCAATCCCACCAACACGCTCTCTGTGGAGGAGGAAGACCCTGGGGGTTCGAGTGGGGGTCCACCCATTGCTGGGGCTGAGGTCGCCAAGGTAGTCAAAAAGCTCCTCAGTGCTCCGGGGGGTGGATGACATCCGCCCTGAATAGAATCTCAGGAGTCTGGATGTTGTAGGACTGTGTTGGTTGACATGTCTCTGTAACATCGAGTGGTCATCGGGGGCCGTACCTCTGGACTGGCAAACCAGGGTAGTAGATCCCCTTTTTAAAAAGGGGGACCGGTGGGTCCAGCTATTGTGGAATCACACTCCTCAGCCTACCCGAGAAAGTCTATGCAGGAGAAGTAGAAAGGAGGATCCGACTGATAGTAGAACCTGGGATTCAGGAGGAACAATGTGGACTTTGTCCTGGCCGCAGCACTCTTGACCAGCTCTACACACTCATGGGAGTTTGCCCAACCTGTCCACATGTGCTTTGCGGGTTTAGAGAAGGCATGCGTCCGTGTCCCACGAACTATCGTGTGGGGTGTGCTCTGGGAGTACAGTGTACTGGACCCGTTGCTACGGGCCATTAGGTCTCTGTACCACCGGCACCAGAGCTTGGTCTGCATTGGTAACAACAGGTTGAATTCATTTCCGGTGAGGGTTGGAGTCCGCCAAGGCTGTCCTTTGTCACTGGTTCTGTTCATAATTTTTAGGGACAGGTCTTCTAGGCACAGCCGAGGCGTTGAGGGGTTCTGGTTTGATGGCCATATTTTTTGCAGACGATGTTGTCCTTTTGGCTTCATCAAGCCAGGACCTCTAGCTTTCATTAGAGCGATTCGGAGCTGAGTGCGAAGTGGCTGGGAAGAGAATCAGCACCTCCAAGTCCCAAGCCATGGTTCTCAGCCGGAAAAGGGTTGAATGCACCCTCCGGGTCTGGAATGAAGTCCTGCCACAAGTGGAGGAGTTCAAGTATTTCAGAGTCTTGTTTACGAATGAGGGAAGAATGGAGCGGGAGATCAACAGGCGGAATGGTGCGACCTCTGCTGTAAAGCATGGCTTGTACCAGTCGGTCGTGGTGAAAAGAGAGCTGAGCCAAAAGGCAAAACTTTCAATTTACCAGTCGATCTACGTTCCAACACTCACCTATGGTCACGAGTTTTGGGTAGTGACCGAAAGAACAAGATCAGGTATACAGGCAGCTGAAATGAGCTTCCTTCGCAATGTGGCAAGGCTCTCCCTTAGAGATAGGGTGAGAAGCTCAGCCATCCGGGAGGATGGCATTGAGGGGCCAGTGGAGGTGGTTTGGGCATCTGATTATTATAATGCCTCCTGAACGGCTACCTGGTGTGGTGTTTTGGACATGTCCAACCAGGAAGAGACCCAGGAGTCAACCCAGAACATTCTGGAGGGACTATGTCTCTCGGCTGGCCTGACCCCGAATTAAGCAGATGATGAGTATGGGGAACAGTGCAACTTAAATAACAGCCACCACAGCAGCTGAGGAAGGTCCTCAGGGTAACATAACATAAGAAAAAAACAGTGCACATCACAACAGTGCAGATGTTTGATTAGATGCTGGAGCTTGATGAGGTCATTAAACTGAGTAGACATTAGTTAAAACACTCTTCTGTGCTTCATTCATATCCTCTTATGCAAAACATGCAAACACACTGCCAGGATGCTCATATAGAGCTTTTTATATTCTCAGCAAACATGACTGACAAGCAAACTGACTCGAGGTCTTTATTCTGATCGGTTGGATGTTGATGGTCCACCATTTTCTTACAGAGACACCAGGAACAACACAACAAAGCATCTGGAAACCTTTTATTTTAATGACATTAGGCAAAGCAATCACGAATGATGTTAAAACGTTTGAGGCGAGTGACATGAAAAAGTGAAAAGCGCAAGCAACTGTGACACGACTGAGTGGAAAACATGCGTTTTCTTGGCCTTATGTTGTGATTGGATATCAGTGAAACCATGGCAGCTATAATTAGAATAATATTAAAAACCTCCACTTAGCAACCAAGATATTTTGGGTATATCTATATTAGAGCCATGGAGCCACAAAAACCAAAGCTTGATGAACAGACTGGTTCTTCCAGGATGTAAGGTGATGGTCAACAATCATCCCACTAAATTTTGCTTGTTTGGAAATACATAAAGAAAACCACAGCCTACCAACCTTTTCTCTCTACCATTAGCCCTATTCAGACTGGTTAGGGTAAACTAGAAGAACAATAATCCATTCACACATGCCCTTGGCATGGGCTGAGGACTGTCCTCTTCCAGAGCACTCTGTCCTGGACTACCTTCTCCAGAGCTTACCAGGTATAATCCTTTGGTTTTCATATTCGGAGGTCCCTCCTCCAGGAGTTTTGTGATCTTCCTCTTACCTGTGGCGCTCTACTGTGGCCTTCACAGAGAGTAGCCCAATCATGTCCATTATCCTCTCTCACTTCTTGGTTCATGGGGCTCTTACCCATTTTCTCACCAAGATTCATGTTGCTGAGTTTTTGCCGAATGCATTTTTACACAGAAGCGCAACACAACAATGTATCTTTAGAACATATTGACTTGGCTTTATATATATAAAAAAAAAAGATATGCAGTATATTTCCTTGTTAATAACATTCCCAAATGTAAATATCCAATTTACTTTTATTAGTATAGTGCAGGGGTGTCCAAACAAAGGGCCTGGGTGGGTGCAGGATTTCACTTCAACCAACCAGTAGCACACTCCAGATGCTTTGTTGTGTTTGATTGGATCGTGTATTCTATTGTTTGCATGTGGCAAAACCTGAAGCCAGACTGGTGCCATCTTGGTGAGACCACTTTAATGTTATAATGTGTAATAAGTTATACTCAAATAACATACAAAAAAGGTG
>JAQMYF010000017.1:10046615-10073241 GCA_030014195.1 Neosilurus mollespiculum
GGGGGTTGAGAGCTGTTTGTTCATATGATGGATCTACTGAGTTTTGGGTTCCTCAGCGAGGCCAGTAAGAAACAATAGCTGCCTCAGTTTGCATTTACAAACAATCAGCCTGGACTTATTCTGGCCAGGAAACAGACGCCGTTCTGACGCACAAGGCTACCCTCACACGGACTAAGAAACACACACACACACACATGCGCGCGCGCGCAGAGAGAGAGAGAGAGAGAGAGAGAGAGAGAGAGAGAGAGAGAGAGAGAGAGAGCTTAAAATATATTTAGATTTAGGACTAACAGCTTTTAGGAGTCACAGACGAGACAAACAAATCCAGAAATCCAAAAAATGTACCCCACCCCCCACCATCTCTCTCTCTCTCTCTCACACACACAACAAACAAACAGGTGAAAGTTAGTGTTTACTACCTATGAATCAAGTCACCTTCAAAAGACTCATTAAAAGATGGGTAGATTGAAAGCCATGTAAGGCACATCAGTTTAAATGGATAATGCTTTTCTTTCTAACTAGCAGATCATACTAGCTGTGAAAACTTTCATTTTCTTCAGCCAAGGAAGTAAAAACTGACTGAAGGTGCCATGGACGCATTGCACATACACTCTCCTGTCAATCATAGAAACTCTAGCCAATCATGGGTGACCGCATTCACATACACTGAAGACAGGATAGCACTTCTTCTGTATTCAAGAACAAAACTTAGGTTTGGATCATATGAAGGGGAAAAAAATTTAGAAGCAGGTTCCAAGAATATAAGTATTATAAAGTAGTGAGGGGATGCAGGCTGACACCAGGTGTTGAAAACAAAAACTGCACCAAATCTAATCATTTTTTGTTTTGCTAAATAACGGGAGTCTAGTGGGATTTGTGACACAGAACAGAAAACCAGTTAGATGTCACTGAGACAGAATTGTGGCAGACAGCAAAAATCAAAATCAGAGTTTTCTACCTGTAAAATACTTTTGAATCTTGGCTAGGTTTTATGGTGACATTATAGTGGATAAATTGTCAGTTTAAGAAAGATGGTGAGAGCTGGACATCACTTAAAAATGCATTTAAATAAAGCCCAAAGTTTGTGGACCTCTGATTATCACATAACTATGGGGCTGTTGAAAATCTCATTCCAATGTGGCCATCACATTGCTGTTATAATAACCAATCTTCCACTCTACATGGAAGACTTTCATGATTTTGGAGAATGGCTGTGGGGATGTGTCCATTAAGCCACAAGAGAATTAATGAGATCAGGCACTGATGTTCAGTGAGGAGATCAGGGGTGTAGTCAGTGTTCCAATTCATCCCAAAGGTGTTCAGCAAGGTTGAGGTCAGGGCTCTGTGCAGTGTCTGCCAGGGTAGATATGGTGTAATCAAAAATCCATCATCCATCAATCCTCCACCCAGCTGGGTGTCCAGTTGTGGGATCTAGTCCCGAGGTGAATCGGACAGGATGCACCTTTTACCCATTTGTTAGTGTTTAAAAAAAGGGTGCAATTTACATGCGCACATGCTGTTTTCCTCAAAAGGCCGATGTTGTAAAGGAGCGAGATGTACGCTGCTGGAGTCTCTGGAGGAAAATGTCGACCTGTACTTACACACATGCAAACTTTTGGACAGGAAGTTTATTTTGGGGTGTGAACAGCCAGGACCACCCATAAGAGGAATCCTTACTTGGCTCACACTCTAACGAGTACAACAGTGTTTAAAAGCAGCGTGTCCTACCGCATGTGGAATATGTTATTCGTACCCTCAACGATACCTGCTTACTGAGGATTTGGTTCTGGGTTCAGGGTTAATTCCAGGTTGACCACTAGAGTGGTATGATTTATCGCATTTATAGCAGCGCTCCTGAGCGGAGCACCATAGGGATTACAACATTACTTCGATGGTTTTCCCGAGTCTGTCCATCCATCGCTGACTTGATTTAAATGGTTAGTGCAAAAATATACCAAGTTTCTTTAGATGACTTAAAGAACTGAGCTGAAGGCAAACATTCACACTTTTGTGGTGTAGAAATGTCGTATTTTTCTACATTAACCATTAAACATTTAAATTTTAAAAGTTGCAGAGTGCATGATGGGAGCATAGACATTTGAGAACTGATGATGTTGTGAATGTTATTCTGTATGATTATGTAATCAGCCCTTTGTGCTCGTCATCACCCTCACCCCCAACACACACACACAATTTTTGCGGCAACATGGAATATGAAGTCAAATGGATAATTCATTTAAGACAAAGACTTACAGGTGTTACAAATAAATGTGGAAATCAGCTAGTGAAAGGCGGTAAACAAAAAACTCAGTATTGACCTTTCCTTCTTTCACTTCAGAACAAATTCTGGAAATGCAGGGGAGACATGTATTATTCTTTCCTTAAAAAAGCCACTCTACTCTTATAATATCCGCCTCAAACACTTATCAGTTAAGATATCTATAGGGAGCTCAGTCTTTAGCCAGAGCCTAAATATTACATTATCATTATTGCTGTGCAGGTTTATTATGATTACATTTACATTAATAGCATTTGGCAGACGCCCTTATCCAGAGTGACTTACTTTTTTTTTTTATACAACAGAACAATTGAGGGTTAAGGGCCTTACGCAAGGGCTCAACAGTGGCAGCTTGGTGACACTGGGGTTTGAACCTCCGACCTTCAGATCAGTAACCCAGAGCCTTAACCACTGTGCCATCACTGATTAAAACCACAGTATAGGTACAAACAACAAAAAGGGCTGAAAGGCTGAGAATAACAATGAAACTGAAATTGTTTTACCAGGAAACATCAGCAAAGGCAGTTATACACTTGCATTGTGCATTTGTGTATGGCTTCCTCCTCCCGTTTATGCTCTTTATGCACTCAGAGTACTCTGCTCTGATTGGTCACCTGAAAGCACCACGCTTAGTGCAATGGGAGGCAAACCAGGATGGTCAAAAATAACGTTATGCATGAGGGGTAGTGGGGGGGGTAGGCCAGTGTGCAACCAATAAAAAAAAAAAAAAAAAAAAAAAAAACCCTTGTGTTTACAGCAAGCAAACTGCCCAGAGGGAAAACTTAAACATACACTAACCTCATTATCTGACACTCTGGCATCATAGGATACAGCTACAACATTGTAACAACATTTATGGGTCAAAAAAGCAGAAAAAGCATAATATTCTCCATTTAAAGGACAACCACATTGCAAGCAGGGTGCAAGCAAGAAGGTCAGTGCTTTTTCATTACCACCACACAACTGCTGATCTGTACACAACCTAAAGCAAAAATCAAAATCTGTACCTTACTCTTTCTTTCTTAAATCTATAAATAGGCCTGTGTTCGATTAGCCAAGTCAGCACTAAGCTGCCCACAAGCCTGAGTGGATTTGGGTCGGGTTATCGAGGCCCCTGTTTAAGGGATTTGCCAGCGCCCCCCCTTTACACACATACACACACACCTTCTGAAATATAATTAAGCAACAACCTTTCAGACAGCTGTTTTGAGCCTGTGCTGGAAAAACAGCTGCTGACATCATTTTTTTAAATTATATCCACTTTATCAGTTTTTTAAAATGCTATCTGTGCCACACTGACATTAACACAAAGCAGGCTGTCACGCAGTGTTCTATGGCGCAAAACCATGTCCAAATATTTAGAAAGCGTGAGAAAACAGCTAGGAATAGGAATGAGGTGACAAATGGCCCAAACAAACACAGACCTTTGAGCCTCCACCAAGCAGGGTGTAATTATGTTACAGTGCTGGAAGGCAAACATATGGTGCTGTTAGGCAAATAAAACAGCAAACAACTGTAAAAACCCAACGAGGGCACAATGACACGTCACTGCTGGAAATCCGAGTTATGCAACACAAGTAGCTGCACATTTTCCAGACCGTGATGGAGAACAAACATCCAGCAGTAGAAACCAGTCGAGCATAAAGGTAAATATTTATATTAATGCACTCATCCTGATATGTTATTACTATAGTATAGTCTCATTCTTAGGGACTTGTAAGGGTGATGATCCTTGGTATGATGACTTTTTTCCCTGTAGCTACATTTAGTTAACATTTTGGAAAGGAGTCACACGTGACAGAAGGTGAAAGAATGTTTGAGTATAGTTGTTATAAATTAAGTCAGAACTGTAACCGTCTTATTTCTGATTCTCTGATCAACACTAGTGATTAAAACATATGATGTATTAAAAAGCACGAGCACATATGCGCGGTATAAAACAAACAAAACTCACTGAGCGTGTGGTAACTGGAAAGTAATAAACATCAAGAAGAAAACAGTAACTTTACATCAGCCAAGATATTCCTATGACCGTTTAACCCTGAGTATTCATCCTTCACTTCAAAATCAACTTGGTGCTTGCCAGCACTGTTGCTATTTATTTGCACACCTACTGACATCAGTAATGAAGAAGGTGCTGATTGCGGCTCCTGAGTAGCGCAGCAGCAATGTGCATCACCACCATCCAAGAGCTCACAGGTTCCAGCCCAGGTTGATGCACACAGCCATCCGTGATCATGAAGAGCCATGAGAGCTAACTGTGTTAAGCCACCCCTGAATATGCATGAGCAGTACCTCCAAAAAAATGCTGTCGTCTGGTATCACGTGCTTTAGATGCACCGGATGGTGGGATCATGTGTGATAAGAAAGCATACTTGACAAGTGGCAACTGGCAATGACTAAAGTGGAAATGCACCTCAAAAGGTGCTCAGTGGTCCACAGACTAGTTTCTCGAAGTTAAACTAGGTGATCAAGGTCTGATTAAAAGATTATCCAGTTTAATTGTCTATACTGTCTAGGCCTTCCTCAAACAACCCCATTATTGGTCCCTCCCAGCAAATTCACCCCAATCAAGCAATCATTACACCTTGATCTAGCAGTTGAGGACTGAATCACAAAAAAGACCAGCTGGGAACCAAGGATTAGTTCGGGAACAATTGTACATTCCACCTGTCATTCGCTATCAATCTTTTCTTCTCAAGTATATGTTCTGTACATTTAGGGGAACCTGTTCCTTCCCGACTGAATCCATTATTAATGATCCCCATCCAACCTCATTCATTATCTAAGATCAGTGTTGTTCCATGAAACCAATATTTAGAAGCAATCGATATACAAACCAGAGACATAGCTTTACTCTCACCTGCATACATGTGGAAGGTGAGCCTCTCGATGAGCTTGAGCACCGTGCCTGCCTTGATTATCGGGATACCTGACTGGGACTGCACATTCTCTTCGAACACAACGTTTTCCTCGGAGTCGGGCTCTGCAAAGCGATAGATCTCAGCACTGGGAAGCCTCATCTGCTCCTCTTTCTCCTCGTGCAGCATGGCCGTGTCAAGCATGCGCTCCAGAGTAGAGCGGTACTGAAGCGAAATAAGTGCCGCCATCCACCCATTCTTCTCTTCTGCAGACTTGGCAGCGAATATTACGCTGTTGCCGTCCTTCAAGATGAGCTCAAAGGCATGCCGGTACTCACCCTCCTTGTCGTCCTTGTCATTGATTTGGACCTAAAGAAAAAATGGTAAAGACGTTCTTGGGCTGATTTCAAAGCTGTTTGCAACACTGTTACTGCAGAACAGAAATTAGCAAAACCTTGTCTCCAGGCCCTCAACCACCACCAACCAAGTTCCTCATCTATATTCTCTTTCAACCAATGGATTCATTACAGCTCCACCTGTAATTTTACCCAACAACTTGCCACTACCACCTTACTCCATAAAGACACTGTTCTTTATATATCTGCCCCACCCATCCACCACCTTTTCCTAACAGATCATTTTCCTAAAAAACACTATTCAGGCTTTCAGACTAAAACACTGTAACTCAAATATCAATACTTACCCACCAACATTATCACCAACCTTCCATTGACAACTCACCAATCTCATCACTTCACTTATTTCTGTTAATCCACTTCCCATCAATATTCATGCATCTTTTCTCACCAACACCATCATCATCCATCACTTCCTACCATCATCACTAAGCAACCACATATTTCCACCAAAACCACTCCCAATTTGTACATCCACCTCCTACCAAAACAATCAACTCCTTCTCAATCTCTTTTCAACACCAGCACTTATCTTTTTCTTCCCATCAACACCATTCATTTTTCCAAGTATACACAATACCACCAAAGGTCCATCAATCCCAAAACCATCGATTCAGCCATTACCACCGGAGCGCCATGTATTTTTTCCTACTTTACTCCAGCAAACTGCATCCCAACACCAACAAACTTTCTTTAAGAACAATCCCGCTGTTACTCTATCAACACCACTCATGCATTGACTCACCTCATCCCACCACCATCCATCTCAAATATCCAAGCATCCATGTTTCCGTCCATCCACACTCACCTTGCGCATGAAGAACTTTTCTTTCAACCTGTATTCGGCAGCACTGGCCCCTGGTAGGCGTGGCTGTCCATGATTGGACTTGCAGCAGATCATCAGGCCGTCGAAGAGGAAGATGTGGCGTTCGTGCTTGGCGCCCACCCTCGTCAACGTGCCCTCCATTATAAACTCGTTGCAGCATTGGCCGATGTCTTTGCCCTCCCAGCCATCGATGTTCCTTTGGATCTCGTTCATCTTCTTGATGGCCAGGTGCTTGCCCTTCATCTGCTGACTGTAGAAGCGGCAGGCCGACTCGCTGGAGAGGGAAAGCCAAGAAAAAAAAAATATTTGCCAATATTTTGCAAAGCCAATATTGCAGAGGGAGGGGAGTGCAAACAGAAAGGGAGGGGGGTGAGAGCAAAAGCACAGTTCCGTCACTCACAATACTTCTACACACTAGCATTGTTTTTAAAACACTGAAAATAGAAATCTTGCGACGGATAGGAAGACTGGTTTTGTCTACAGGAGCAGTGACTAAGCCACATTACAAAGGTTTCTCATCAACTTAAAACAGATCTTGATCAATCAAGCCTATCAAGGAGCAACTTATCAAGAAAAATATAATAGATGGTTTGGAGAAATCACTGATGTAGAGTAAACAGGCATCATTTTATCTAAATAAATAAATAAAGGGGGGGGGGGGCAGACTGCTGAGCTTTTATCAATCATGTTAAAGATTTTCTACTGTTATATAATCACTAAAGCAGGAGGGAAAGATGACGAAGGGAATAGGGACAATCAGGAGGGGATTTAGACTAGCCAGTGGTGGAACAAGCTGCCCGGTACTAGTTGTACTGGGAAAAGGAGCTTACTGATGCTTTGAAGTGCAGTGTTTTTCAAATCACAGGCTTTTTCCTCATACCAACGGCTGCATGTGGCACATGTGTTTCAAACAGCCTGGCGCCTGCAGAGGGTGGCACTGAGGGCATGACAAACTACACTATAATGCCTTGATATTCAAGAGCAAAAATGGCAATGAGTGAATGGAAAACTGGCACACACAGACTCTTACTCTTTCATCAGGTATATTTATACACACACGTCACCAGATTATTGATTTGCTCTGGTAGGTGTATATTACAAAATCCGTAACAATATTAAAACCATACGTAACAAAAAAAAATAAGACTAATGAACCCCAAAAATACTGTAAAAATTATTACCTTAAAACTTCATCTGCCAAGTTCTCGCTAGTGGAAAAATTACCAAAGGGAGTAGCATAGCAGGTTGACCCTTTGTTCTTACCCTCATACAAAGAGTCAAGGGAAACAGGAAGGCTGCTCACCGCTACCTATTTAACAGCCCTACACTCCAAAAAAAAAATCATGCACATGGAAATGTGGAGAGAAATTTAAAAACCACCTACCGTAAAATAAGCCATCCTTTCCCCATAAAAAAAGACTAGAACCAGGTGAAAATTCAAGTCACCAAAAGAAAGGATGAGAAAATGTTTTAAATCCACCTAATTGATGCCATTTCGAAAGATGAAGCAGTGATGCAGAGAAAAATCCGGTGGAGAAATTAAAACTATAGAAACCGGAACTAGAGGCAAAGCCTCAAAAGAAGAGATGCTGAACACTGCGTCACAAAGATCTGAATTTCTGTCCCACAAAAGTGCTCTCTCTCTCACTCGCTCTCTTCCAATCTGAGAACAATAACAGCCAGGCAGGACAGCCCAGCGCCTGACGCAACATCCCTGTGACACCCCCCACCCCCACCCCCCACGGTCACACACCACGGCTATTTTAGGGGCAGAGGGTGGTGAGGGAGCTCAGGACTGAGTCTGGGTGGAGTGGGGAGGATGGGAGGGGTACAGGAAAAGTTGTGTGTGTGTGTGTGTGTGTGTGAGATTTAGGAGAGGATTTATACGAGTTTCATGTCTAAATGTTTTTGCAGGTTGAAGAGTGGGTGAAGATGAGGTCCTCTGAGTTCCAGTCAAGCAGCTGAATCCTATTCTCTACATGCAGAAGTTTCTCTGTGTGTGCGTTTGTGTGTGTGCGGGCATATACCTGAGTCGTCTCTTGGCCAGGCTTTTGGAGCAGATCCTCTCCATGCTGCTCTGAAGGTTAAGGAGTGCAGTGATGGCCTGCTTCAGACGTTCTTTATCGTCTTCATCCTCACTTTTCTCCTCCAATTGCTGTAAGAAGAGAAAACAACAGGCATTCAGAAAACACACTGGAAAAAAGGGGGTAAATGGGAAGAAACAGTATAGCAATTTACAAGAAAGAAAGGAAAGAGTATAAGCAGAAGGAGAACATCTTTCATTATCTCTCCCTTATGTGTGGTAATTTATTAATGACTCTGAATAAAGTGTGGACAGAATCATCTCCAGCCCACAATGCGCTCCAGCCTGCAGGCCTCAGATCAGAGACGCACTACACCTCTCTCGCTCTATGTTTCAGAAAGAGGATTTACACATTTACAATACACACTACAGAGCATGAAACTGGTTCACCCTCTACACTTGCTTTAAACCCAAATATGCACAAAGCAGCAAAAAACTTCAAGGCATTTCAGAAAGATTTACGTCCCTTCTGCAAAAGAATCCTGCAAAGAGGCTTAGTGCCTCAATTCCAATGCAAAAATAAATAAATAAAAAATACACCTCCACACAAATAAATAATGCTCTTCCAGACTCGTGGTGTGGCCCTTGTGACTTCGGCTGAACTTTAAAAAACATACAGGGATTTACCTCGCCAAACCTTCTACTTACTGAACTGATCCCATTCCTGAGATGGGTAAAGACTTGACAAAGCTTCCACACACAAGTAATGGCATATGCAACACAAATGTAAAGAAACCCAGCAATCAGTGTACCCCACCAGCAGGATCCAAAGGGTCAAGTTCCTTCTCAGTCTGTCTTGCCTCGTCTGGCCGCCCATCTCTGCACCTATCAGAACTGGGTACTTTTTTTCGTAGTTTTTGCACTGGCCTACAGTGATCACACTTGCACTTTATGCTGTAGTATGATGTTTCTGTAGTCCTGTGTTAATTTGGAGTACCATGGTCCTGGAGGAACGTTGTTTTACGGTGAAGTGTATAAACTGTATAAAGTTAATACAGTACATAAATGACAATAAAAGCCATTTAACCTGACTTTTCTGGCCGCCCATCTCCTCACATCTGGTCGCGAATCTCCGCGTCTGGCAACCCGTCTCACATCGTCTCAGCACCCATCAGTATTGGGTACTAGTCAGCACTCTATGGTGCTTCTTTGTGCCAGCTCTCCTAATTGCACTTTATGTTGTAATATATAGTTATTGTAGTCCTGTGTTTATTTATGCAGCAACATGGTACTGGTGGAACACTGTTTCGTTTTAACTGCATAGTGTATAAACTGTATATAGTTTAAATGACAACTGAAGCCAAGTGACTTGTCTGGCTGTCTGTCTCACCTCGCCTTTCTCAGTCCTTCTGGCAGTCCCACAATGTCTGGCAATTTGTCATGCCATATGCATGTCTGACAAGCTGTTTCACTCCAACAAGTTTGTTTCACTATATCTTGCAGCTCATCATTTCATCTGGTAGACTGTACTAGCTGTCTGGTAGTCTTTCAGTCTACCAAAAAGTAGTCTTTCATCACTGTCTAATAGTCTGTCAATTTGTCTGGTAATCCATTACTCCATCTGCCAGCATTCCTAGTAGCCGTAGAGCAACCTGGACTACAAATTTTTTGATGGCTGTATTTATTTATTTATTTATTACCTGTAGGAAAGTGATCAGGCTGCGAGATGCTCACCTTTAAGATCTCAAAGTGGTGGAGGCATTGGTAAACTGGGGTCAGGAGCAGCCGAGGTAATACGTACTGCACAGCCTCCTTGAAGCCTTCACATATAGACTGGAAAATAAAGAAGCATTCCAAATTATCCGTATTTTGGTATGAAGGATCATGCACATGTGGAAGGAATACAATTCCCTGTCAATAAGTATGTATCTGAGTGCTATTATGTGTTTAAAGATGAGCCATGATCTCTGACCTGGAGGTAGAAGGCTGCACCAGGTTTGGAGAGCTGGCTGAGGAAGTGGTCGTGGAACCCGGGCCGCAGGATGTCCTGAGCGTACGTCTCATAGGGGTCAAAGGCCAGCTCCTGAAAAAGGACACACCCACCCCGGAGTCAACAATGCAGGAATGAATCCCACCCTGTATTCCAACAACAACACAACTCTGAAGCTAAAGTGGCTTTCAGCAAAGTTAGAGCACGTGTGTGTGTGTGTGTGTGTGTGTGTGTGTGAGAGAGAGCGATTTATCAGCTGTGTGAAGTCTGACCTCAGCCAAGTCCTCGAAGCAGTGGCCCACCAGCGGATGAGGACTCCCCTCGTCGGTCATCTCCACTGTGTCTTCGATGAGCCCTAGCAGCTTTAGAGTCACCTCGTGGATGTCCACTATACGACTGAAAATGTTATCCACATCCTGCAGGTGACAGCACACAAGAGGTCAGCTCGAAAAAACGATAACATACAAATCCATAGATATAAATGCAAAAATTACATTATTGTAACATTTAAAACAAATATTACATTTTTTTTAATGGCAATAAAAATAACACACATTGTGGGAGTGTACCAATTAAAATAAACTACTCAGAAATTTGAAGTGTATGATTTTACTTGATGACTAAAACTTAGTGATTACACACAGGACAAAAGTTACATGGTTATGATTAGGACAACGGTTGCATCAGAGCATGATTTTATCATAGCTCCTTATAACATGTTCAAGTTCTTGACTCGACCGCTGATACTTAATTTTACTGTTTTTAAAACCTATTATTCTAATTTTAGTTTATTTTACCAGCTATAAGGTTAAAAATTGGCATTCAATCTTTAAAATCTTTTAAAAAATAAAAAAATAAATTAAAAATAAAATGCAGCATTTAAAAAGATTTTTTTGTGTTAACTTTTAAAAAATAAACAGAATTTTCTTTCTTTTTGTTTTAAATGAAATGACACTAATTTATGTGGACATTAAATGTAGGAATATTAACACTGTATTCCTTCGAAATTGATTACAAACTACGAGGTACATCAGGACATACACCGTGTACTTTAAAAATACCTTTGAGAATCACAATATAAGGCTATTTAGTATAAACTACATGGGAGTGGAGCGATCTGCCTGGTTTACCATCTCAGGATAACAGACATTAGAATATAATACACAGCAACAGCTCAATCTGATTGGTCCTCTATTTCAGACTTTGTTAGCTATACAGTGTTTACTTCTGCTGAAAGCATGAAGCACTCACCTGACCCTAGTGTGCCTTTTTGCATATGTTAAAACGTAGCGAATCAGTTACATTATTAGTAGTTCCATATCTGCATAAAGGGTGTTACGCCCTGAGATAAAACACCACCATCAAAAGTTAAAACTACATGCTGCTGTTATCAGATCGTTAAAATGTCCCAGACACCTAAAACCATTCTTATTCTGCAAACTAATGACTCACGTGGTGTGAAAAGAGCTTGTCACTGGTGGCGAATGGCTCACGGAACACCTTGATGATGAGGTTCAGGTCTCTCAGATACTGGCGCACCTCAGCCATGAACACCTTCACCAGCTCATAGTAGGTCTGTGCCTCAGACACTAAAGGCTCCTCATCCATGAGGGGGAAGCCACTAATGTCTTCCTCGTCCTGATGGAACATGTCCATTAACACCTGCAGGTAGAAGGAAGGAGATAAATATGATTGCGATCTGATACGCTATTCTATCTCTGCACCATCCTATAACAGCCCACCACAAGTATTTTATTCTTTATATTTATATCTTTCTATCTCTCTATGCATTGCACATCCAATTTAAGTGTACAAAACACAGGTGCAGCACAATCTGATTGGTTCACCAGCTCATGATAATGAACAATTATTCACTGATGGCAAGTTGGAAGTCACTGTATACTCACTGTGATGGAACACTAAGCCTGAGGTAAACTGTTTTCATATACACGAGAACATAAAATGCAAACTGATTCAAGACTTCTACATATTTTAACCAGTGCAGACGTAGGTGTGAGCAGATTGAAGCACTGTATAGCTAAAGGCATCTTTGATGCTTATTCAAAGTTGTAGTATATGCCATACGGAAACAAGAAAAACAAAGTAAAACAAGATTTTTATGGTTTATTTTTCGATTTTAAAGCATGATGATGATAACGATACCTGCTGTGAGTGACCATGACAAACCATGGGTGTCTGTTATTTTGAGTCAAGCATTATCCATTCAGGACAGAGGACCAATCAGATCGTGCTGTCCCTGTATAATTTAAAAAGCAAAAATAAACCATGAAATCTTGTTTTAGTTTGCTTTTCTTTTGTTCCTATGTAGTATATACTATCACAATCTGTCTGTCTCAGGCTTGGTAGAGATTACTGAACAGTAGGAGTGCCAGAAATAAATCGATTCACATCTGAATCGCGATTCTTATTTATTAGCATTCTGAATCGATCCAAATTTTCAAGAATCAATTTTTGAGAACACGTTTTTTCGAACGTTTCCAACCTTACTCACAGCGCGTACCGTTTGTCCAGACACGGCCTCCATCGTGAATTGTTCCAGTGAGTGGCGGCTCCAGAAATAGCTTTTAGCCTAGCTTTGACATGGATGAGGAAAAAGAAATACAGCCAGTGCCGTCTTCGCTGAAGGCAAATGCTTGCACTTCGGATTTTACAATTTCCGGGTAAGAAGGAGCTTGACATGACATATGCGGTGTGCAAAATAAAAGTCAAGTATTTCAGGAACACCTCAAATCCCTGAGCCCACATCTTACGCCATCACCCGGAGCTAAAAGAAACGGAGCAGCAACTTCACTAAACTCCCAACCAACTCTGAACGAGCAAAGCGGATCAGTACGTCTACAAAACCAGCTGTCTAGTAATATCATTTTCTTTCTTTCTTATAGAAGAGTTGTTCCTAGCTTATAGAAGAATGTAGTGAAATTGGCACCCTTTGCTTGTAATGGTTATGAATCAAAAATCGGTTTGAATCGAGAATCAATTCTGAATCGAATCGTCACCCCAAAAATCGGAATCAAATTGAATCATGAGTTGATGTTAGATTCACATCCCTACTGAACAGTCTCCTAGACATTTTATCTCAGGGACAATTCAGTGATCTCCATTTTGCCTATGGCAAAAAAATTGTTATAACTATTACATACTCAGAGTTCTACAGACAACATGAAATATTCATATCCTGCTTAGTTGTGTCTAATACACTATGAAGGGCAATAGATGACCCGAATAAACAGTTATACCCCTATACCTCTGTGGCAAATGTATTTAGAAATATTACTACTTAAACTTTAGTGATGTAGCATTGATACAGGGGGATTTAGCATTTAGTGTGTATACCTTATCAGCGCACATGGCAACACTGATGTCTTGCTTCGAGATCTCATAGTGCCGTATGTTTCGTACGTAGTTTCCAGCCAGCTTTAGGATGTCTGCTGAGATGTATTCCAACACCGCCACAATGTACACAGACACCTGGTGGTCTATTTTGTAGCCTAGTACCTCCTACCACACAGAATACAAACAGAGTCAGAGGGAGCACACTTGTAATCCTGTCAGTGTGTTAGAGGGCATGATTACACATGAAAAATTTTTCCACACTCAGTTTCATAAAATGGTAAAAACAACTATTGTTTTGGGCCAAAGCAGACCTCTCCACCCAGCTGCATTCTTTTCCTGCTGTGTAATTGGCAGTGAAAGCAGCATCAAAAAAAAAAAAATACACCAGCTTACAGGATTTCTGCTTAGTCACCAGATAGCATTACGGCCCCGTCACGGCTCCCTCTGGTGGATATGATGGAATGCTGATATGGAAAGTCCCATGATAACAGAGGTCAGTATTATTATAAAGGTTGCCTCTTAAATTAAAAGATTATCCACTGAATAATCAGCGGGTCAGATAATACAGTACATGTTAAGAAGAGGGCAGTGCTGGTGCAATCAGGTAACAATTAACAGCTCCTCTGTATCCTATTTATACTACATACTATTCACTTATTCTCTGGAAATGTCACAATTTATAGATATAAATATAAAATTCTAGAAGTAAAAATAGTAAGGAATGTAAATATGTTCCTGCCAATAGGAAAAAAATATGGTTAAAAGGTGGACAATATTGTAATAATTGTATGCAACAATACAATTTAAGATACCATGGCAAATGTTGCTAGTTTCTGACACTGACTATTATGGTGAAATACTTCTTCCCTTTTTAATAGTGATACCAATACTGAAACCTTGAGAATCAACAGAAAGACACCCATCCCCATCTTAGCCGATGTTTCACCAAACATGTGCACGTATATATACATATATATACACACACACACACACACACAGTTCAAACTACTGTTCTAAAGTTTGGGGTCACCCAGAAAATTTTACATGTTCTATGAAAACCATAACTTTTACAACACTTATCCAACACCCTATACACCAGGGGTCTCAAACTTGCAGCCCGCGGGCCAATTGCTCTCTCTCTCTCTGATAAAATAAATCAAAGTGATGCGCACACAGCAGGATAAAAGAAAAGTAAGGAACTCAATGTAGCCGAATGTAGAGTCTGCAGTCACATAGCGACACCATCGGCAATAACAGTCCCCTGTAACCCGGACCAAAGGTTAAAGAACTGTTAATACAGACATTAGAATCTGAATACAGCAGATATAGAAGACTGACCAGAGAAATCTAATTATTATTATTAAGATTATTATTATTTTCATTATTATTATTTTATTTATTTATTACTGATTGATTTATTTATTTTCTTATTAATTCTTAATTTGTTTATTTATTTTTTCATCTTATTTTGTGTTAAAAAATAAAGAGATTTGAGAAGATTGAAAATTTAAGAACAAAGCTTTTCTTGTGGAAAACCTGATGCGGCCCCGCCTCACCCAGACTCTGCCTCCAGCGGCCCGCAGGTAAACTGAGTTTGAGACCCCTGGTATACACGATATTGTGGTTCCACAAACTTAAGGAGAGTATCAGCACATTCTTTTATCACATTCATTTTAAATGTGGGTTCCAACTCATCGTCACTGTCCTCACTTTCACTTAGGTCTCCCGTCACTGATGCCACTATCTGTTCATCGGATATTATTTTGTGCCCCTCTGCTGCTTGATTTCCGTCCATCCACTCGGACGGGTAAAGGTCGGACAGGAGGGAAGTTGGAAAATCATGACCAACCCGGACTTCCACCATCGATTCCCGGACTTTTTCCGGCAATAACAAATAATGTCTGGCGCTGAATTTTGTACTGGAAATCCGAAATCCGGGAAATAGGGGTACGGGAAATTGAGGGTGAAGTGTTTATACAAAATATGTCAATATAATAGGCCATTCCGAGTACAAAAATAATACATGTACATAAATTCTCTCTATATAATAGGTCTACAAATAATTTACCAATGTAATTTAATAAGAATGCATAAACTTACAGTATCTGATGCAGAATTTACAACCTGTAGAATTTTTACACTTAATCACACACACTGTATATGATACATGTACATTTGTTTCAATATCCTGCTAGTTTAAAATAATAGTACCTAAATATCACATGCATGTTAATCACAATCAAAACTTTTTATATTAACACGGTCACAAAATAATAAACATAAGTACACATGTAGAAATTCTACAAAGATACTTAAAACGCTACTTACACACGAGATGATTTCCTGCATCCTGCTATATCTCTGTTTGTACAGTTTCACGCTGCATAATTGATAATTGCGAAGGCATTTAAAATGTGTGACAGATGGCATCAAGTCCAACTTCTGCATCTTTTTCTTTATTTTGGACCTTACAAATGTTCTTTTTAATGACTCAAACATGTTAAACTTAGATTCACCTCTCTATAGCACACACACACATCCAATGTCTGTGTCCTGAAGCATATTTTAATCTTTTCCTTTTAAAGACCACTCTCAGCTATATGCAACTCCAGGAGTCGCCTCTTCACTGCTAAAGTTGAGATTAGTGTTTTGCACGTACTATTTAAAGGAAAGACGATCAAGGACCTGTCTGTCATTTGTTTCTCAAACTAGAGACTCTGATGTAATTGACCTCTTGCTCAGTTGTGTACCGTGGCCTCAGACTTCTCTTTCTATCCTGGTTAGGGCCAGTTCCCGCTGTTCTGTGAGGGTTCAAATACAGACTGATAAAAATTGACCTGGCCATTTTGAGTCAATTTTATTGCTTCTTTAATCAGCACAACAGCTTCTAGCTCTGCTGACACAATTGCAAATGGGTTTTCTAATCATCAATTATCATAATTATAATTTAACATGACAAACTTGGATTAACTAACTCAATGCTAACACAACGTGCCACTGGAACACAAGCATGATAGTTGCTGAAAATGGGCGTCTATAACGCTATGTGTTACCCAATTAAAAAAATCCAGCTGTTTTTTGGAACAATATAATTGTTTTTATTGGGAAAAAAATGTGGTTTTCTTTCAAAAACAAGGAAGGCCACTTTTTTTTTAGCTTGTGGCAAACAGGTTGGGTGTGTTCAGGCAATTCATATTTTGTACATCAACTCCTGAAAGTATTATATTACATTAGCAATCACATTTCCAGAGCAAGAGAAAAAGTTATTTGGAAAAACAATGAATGTTGTTCAAGTCTGTTGTGCTAATGACTTTGTGACTTTTAAAAAGACCCTGAACAGTGGACAGGTACAGATATCAGTATGAAAAAATATTTAGAACCGATCATAAGATGAATCTGAAAGGGCTGTACCTTCAGAAGTGGGTGTATCTTATCCACAGGCAGAGCAAGAGGGTTCCTCCGTTTCCTCTTCTCAATGGCCGCCTGGGCATCCGCGATGGCCCACTTATCAATGGGGTGAGGGAAACTCTTCTGGACTCGCTCCTGTCATAAACAGACAGACTGTGGACTTCTGGTAAAGCAGTCGTGATGACACAAAGATATGTATACCTAAACCGAGTTCGATTCTCGGGTTGTGAGTCCTTCTGTATCTCCCACCAGGCTGCACAGAGAGACGCACAGAAGTGTGTAGTGAAGATTATACACCACCACTTCTGTCTAAAAGGGCTCCTAATAAAAAGAACAAAAAAAATTACATCTCTATAATTTTTTGGTTAAAATGTTTTGAACAGTGCTATTGTAGGCAATGAGAACCAAAAAAAAAATCATTCCTACAAGTATATTGAGGTAAAAGTATGGCTAATAAACAAAAACACTGAATGGTTTAGTGAATGGTTGGTTGTCGTTGCCTACAATAGCACTGTTCAATACATTTCCACCAAAAAATTATAGAGAAGTAATTTTTTACTTCTTATTAGGAGCCCTTTTAGACAAAAGTGGTGGTGTATAATCTTCACTGCACACTACTGTACATGAAAAGTGAATGAGGCGGACTCCTCCCATGAGAGGCAGATGAAAGAGCAAAGGGAAGAGATGCTTGTGGACAAGGAACAGAATAAAAGGACCATAGGATACGCGTGGCTGAGAAGGAATGAAAGATGAACGAGATTTTATAACCACACAGTGCTAATGACGTGACAGCACCACAAATAAAGCACCTTTCCAGCTCAAGTGAAGCGTCTGTGCATGGAAAATGGATCAGAAACACAGAAAGAAATATTAAGAAATGGGTCAGTGATCTGTCACAAATCAGTCAAGGACAAAGTCTTTAGTTTTATGCATGGATTAAGATCGTGTGAAAGCTTGCAAGACTTGTGATCTCGTTAAGTAAAGAATAAAAGGCTTCACAAGTGTGGGGATGGAGGAAAATAACCAATAACCTGACTCAAAGACACACCTAAGATGATCATTGTCATTTTTGTGCCTATGATGGAACGGCACAAAAAACAAGCTCCTGTTACATTAAAGCAGCTACAATCAGACGATCGATCACCTTCACCAGTTTACAGAAAAATCTAAACATCTCCTTACAGAAATCTCCAAGTTTTCAACCCTTCCTTGTCCCTGTGGGATGTTAGTAGGGCTAGGCCACTTGACCATAAATTTTTTTTGTGGCATTGTGATCTTTTGTCATGTCATGTCATTTTCTGAACCTCTTAATCCTAATTAGGGTCGCGGGGAGGCTGGCGCCCATCTCAGCTGACTCTGGGCGAGGGCAGAGTACACCCCGGACAGCTCGCCAGGCCATCGCAGATTGTGATCTTTTTTAAGGGTTTATTATACAATTATTATCATAAACACATATCTCATTTTATTTAATTGATTTAGTTTTTTTGTGAATAAGAATTTAATAATTCTTTCTCACTCACTCATTTGCTGACCCGCTTAATCCTATTAGGGTCGAGGGAAGGCTGGTGCCTATCCCAGCCAACACTGGGCAAGGGTGGGGAACACCATGAACATCTCGCCTAAACCATCACAGGGCAACACACGTCTCAATTTGGAACAGTCACTTAGCCTAATATGCACGTCTCTGGACTGTGGGAGGGTGAAAAAAAAAAAAAAAGAATCACGTGTAACATAAGCGGTTCCTTTCGGCAACATTAGTCCTTGCCCGTTTTCACAGTGCCCATGAGTGTCACGACTCTAGGCATGCTTAGAAACATGTTACGCAAACAGTGACGCGAACACGTTGGATTGGCTGGGTTACATCACTCACCCGTGTAGCATAACGCATTATCAAGCACTGCTGAACTGCACAAACAACAAGCACAGAAATCGCGGAAAAATAATTTTTTTTGTTCCTAAACCAACTAACAGGAAAGCCGAGTTCGCAAAACTTTAGCTGCATAAGCCATTTTGGATTTACCGTCATGAGCATCTCTGGCAGCATTATCGTCTTCAGAGTCACCTGAATGTAACGCCTCACTGTCTCCACAAGAGATGCATTAGCAGATTACAGCTTTGAAAATGTAGTAAAAAAAACCCACCTGATTATGAAAATATATACATCCTCATGTGTAACAGGAGACTTTGTAAGGCTTTCCTTTCATTTCACTTTAAATATTTCATGCTTTCTGTTCCACCAAATAATCAATACATCCTGACCAATCCGAACTGAGAATCAATTACCATGAACAATTATACAAAAAAGAGGAGCATAATAAAAAAAATCGGGTGATTCAGTAACAAGATTGAGAGTTTGTGTGTGTGTTTATGAAACAAACATCATCAGAACTTGTTCCAGCATGTTTTAGTCAGGCTCATAGTCAGTATTTCACACCATTTCCCACATTTCATCACCTTTCTGAGGAAAGAGCTGCTTTCTGGTAAATGTGTTTTCCATTACCATTACTAATGCGGCAAATTCTGCTGCAAGCGTGTCAGAGCTCAAGTAATCAATCAAGCTCAAAACACACTTATCAGGCGTTTTATCTCGTGCAAGCATGACACTGTTTGCAATAGTGTCTGAGATGATGTGTTGAGAAGACAGTTTATTACACTTTACAAGTTGTGTGGAAGTGTCAGTGTGAAAATTTTAGGAAACACACACAGGGTGAGGGGATGTTTACACAAGTTTACCTCCACGTCCTGCACAGTGCGTGGTTGAGCCTGACAGAGCATGCTCAGTAGCAGCAGAATCAGCTCCTCGATGTACTGCAGAGCCTCCTCCTGAGACTTGAGCTTGGGGTGTACCTGATACAGCACCTGCATCACACACACACACACACACACACACACACACACACACACACACACACACAATTAGTAAAAGCTAAAGCACCAAATGTTTAAGCATATTTACAATTACGATTAAAACAGCAGTTAGCAGATTATCTGAGTGCTCGTGTAAACAGTATGATCAGAGTCTGATTTTAAGAGACACTTAATCTTACATACACTTGATAACTTACACTAACGATTCGGTCTCACACAGCCGAGATTACTTTATAGTAGACTTTTTTTTGCCTTCTAGGAGTTAACTGCCATTATCTTGTAAGGGTTCTGGGCACTTCCTTCAGAGCATGTGAGAGCCAGGGGGACATGGGTTCCATTCAAAGAAAGTTTGGTCATGTTGAAAATTACCATAGATCGAGTTCTGGATCAGTTTAACCCTTGCAGCTATGACACAAAAACTGCTTAATGGATAAAACCATAGTTCTCTGTGAAGGTAAAAACGCAGGTGGAACCGCGACCACGACATATGCATCATAGTTACTGCCAGCAGACATGACGACTACAATGTATACAGAGCAGATTAGCATGGTTCTTGGGCCAAATTGAGAACTTAAGCAGAGCCTAAAACAGAAACTGAAAGACGGCACTGTATGAACTTTACATCTATTAAAAATGATGAAGAAACATTTCCTGGCAATAAAGGCTAGATTCTAATTTAATCCACCTGACAAGGGACACAACCTGGCAGCTTAAGGGCAGATCGTACAGAATGAAACCACTGGACGGGCTTTTTACCGGACTGTGACGGCCACAGAAGATTAATGATTTTTCTTTTTTACTTTTTGCAGAGCATTTGATTTATTCATTTCAAGAAATAAAGCTTTTAAAAATTCCCTGTCCGGTCATTAAAGGGAAGAATGGTCAAAAATTTCCAGAAACACACTCCAAAACCTTGTGGAAAGCTTGCCCAGAAGGGTTGAAGCTGCTATATAGCTGCAAAGGGTGGGCCGACGTCATTTTAAAACCTATGGATTAAGAATGGGATGCCACTTAAGTTCATATGTGTGTAAAGGCAGAGGAGCGAATACTTTCGGGCAATGTAGTGTATAATGATGACGTGCTCATAAACCCGACTCTATTGCTGCTCTTCATACTAGCATATTTCATTTAAAGTAGTGAGTACCAAAACCAAGAGCATGACAATCCATTTGTCATGATCATGATTTCCTTATTTGAGTAAATCATTCAGATGATCAGACAGATTTTAGCTATTACCATGCAGCACTAATCTTAAATGAGGGATAATACACTCGGGGCTCAGGCTGGGCAATATTACTGATAAATTATCACTACTGCGATATGATCATATCATCCTCCAAATGACTCTCATGAGTTTATAATAAAATTTAGCAGAATTATGAACCTTCCTCCAGAAATGAATAGGTGCAAGAGCTGCAGGGTTTTTTCCCCCTCATATGAATACATCAAAGTCAAGACTGTGTAATGTAGCATGACACGTAGAACTAGCTTAATAAATATTACACCAGTTCTAATACAATCCTGCTGTCATCAGTAGCAGGAGATGAGAAAGCTGACACAGAGTCATGGGTGAAAGTGTTTATTAAGCCAAAATTGAAGTAAACAAGACTGTGTGAGCGCCCCTCACTAGGGATGGGAATCGTCAGCGACCACTCCATACAATATTATGATACTCAAGTGCCAATTAGATTTTTAGTTAGTAAGTATCGTGATTCAATTAATATCCCAATTCGACAATTTTTTCCACTTTTTTGTTACAATTATAAAACCTTGACCCATGTAAATAAGTTTGTTAATTGTTATTTCTACACTAAGTTAGCAAATAATCTGTTCTTACCATACGGGATAATGTGCTGCATGTCAATTTGTGAATAGTTTAGAGTGCGCCACCTGTAGAACTATAGAGGAACCTCAACATTTCACTACCTCAAATACAAATGTGTTAATTAAAAATGGGAAAAAAAGGTTTATAGAGCCAGACTGGGCGGTACATTTATCCACACACAAAAGAATTATGATAAATGACTGAATCCCACATCTCTATCCCTTACTAGCCTCTTTTTTTAGGCTGTCTTAAAAATAAGACCAAAAAAAAAAAGCACAGCTTGGCATGAAATTAAAAGAAATTGCAGAGCAGCCCGATCATAGTAAAGATTCCTACCATAAAGATACTCTGTCTGCTCAGAAAAACAGTTCATAATATAAAAATAATGAAAGAAAATTATTATGGTTTCAGATTAGGCTGATCTTCCACCACACAAGTGCCTGTGAGTGAGTCGTTAGTATAGAAATGGTAATGAATTATGTATGTATATTGAGTGCAATAATCTTGTAGACCAATTGGATTTGAGAATTCAACGGTGTTGTGGAATAAATAACCGCATCATTCTGTAAAACCACAACAGTGCTGAGAGGAGAGGAGATGATAGGGGCGTGGGGGGTTTCTAAATTCCCAGCCATCAGTCTCGCTATTGAAACTATGCAAAAAGCAGAATGCAAAGTGATGTAATGCCATGTGAGTAATCACATGACAGCATTACACCACCAGTTTCACTTCAGCACAGGTTTCTCAGGGTTATGGGAAACAGGTGAGCTTTCATTGTGTTTTTTTTTTAACTGGGGTGCTGAACTTTTTCTGAGCTCAAAGTAAAGCATAGTGAGTGTGTGTGAGATACTTCAGCACAACCACATCTCCTTTTCTCTCTCTCTCGCGACCTGACCAAGGCCTCGTTTCATAACATGACTAAGCAAGTTAACAGTGTCTTTTTATCCGCCCTCTCACTTTTCACTACGTCACTCTTTCTCTCAGGAGCTCAACTGTAAATACATCAGTGAGAAAGCTGCACTCCTTTCACGTGTGTGTGTGTAGGTGGGTGGGACCACGACATACATAAACTGAAGTTTCCGGACAAGTATTGAAGGGGATTCCCTGCGTAATCATCATTAAGTTTTCTACTCTTGCACAAAATGCATAAGATACACAAGAGCTTATGGAACCTCAACAAGCCAATAAAAAGAAATGACCTCACTCCTGTTTCCCCCTGCTCTCTAGGTCATGGAAAAACACTGGCTATCTTAGTTCAGTTGAAAAGAAAGCGCGTCATCAGCATCTTTACCTCGGTGTAAACGCTGTGACTGCAAGGCCACTACCATCAGAGTTTCTCCCTTGGAACAAACTGTTTGTTTGCAGAGAAGGACGTCTACTGCCATCATCAACCCACTTTTTCTATTCATCCTTGCATTTAAATTGCAGCATGGTTTAACTGACAGAGTTTAAGGTGGTGCATATTAAGGGGAAAGCACAAACTTAAATAAATAAATACCACATGTTCCCAGTGAACTGTCATGGCAGGCAGCCGGCAGACTGCACTTATTTTCCCTTTATATAAACTGGGGCAATTATGCCTATGTTGATGAAGGCCACACCATCTACCAAAACTCAACAACCTGTGCAATCAAGCAGGTCTGCGTAATTAAGCAAATTGCAAATTAAATCCTGGCACTGATTTTCTGGTTTCTTCATTTAGCAAATCCAGAAAAGACAGCAATGCATGCAGCTCCGGGAATGGCTCATCACAATCAAGAGTGAACAGTGAAATGAGCACCAGGACTTGACTTAGATGTTTCCATTTTGTCAATGTTCTAAGAAATCATGTGATTTCTCAAAATGACATTCCTTCAACAGGCACATGCCCGAGTACGCAAAACCAGCTGTACTCTGGTGTCTGTTTTCCTAAGGTGCTGTAGGAATAACAGCCCTCAGCATTACAATTCAACAGCAAATATCAACCAAATGCATCAGCCGAAAAAAACACATTGCATTATTAAAGAAAGTGCACGTCAGGTTTAGGAAAGGAGGCCAATCAGAAATGACAAATGAGGCATGGCCTATGTGTCGGTCAGAAGGAGGTGTGGACTATATCAGGGAGGAAGGAGAAGATTGTCACATATACATTACAGCAAAGAGAAAGTCTTTTCTATAGATACTTTAGTTCAGATCAGAAGGCAGAGCCCCTGTAGCTCAAAGGGTTAACGGCCTTTCTCAAGAGTCCATCTGTGGCAAGTTGCCAGTGCTTGACCTTCTCCTGACCTTCTGATCAGTGACCCAGAGCCTTTACCGTTGAGTGCCCATTGCATTAAGGAGGTTTAAAGTGCTTGCCTCTCAGTTCCAGAGATGAAGGCACAGCCTCTATGCTTGTCAGGTAAAGGTCTCAGGGGACATCAGATTGGACTGCTTTAAAGGCATCTTATACATCCGGTCAACCATCAAGACCTTCACATCAACAACAAAGTCATTTTTGCTTAGACCTTTCTGAAATTCAGATCCCGTACAATGTCAATCAGTTTGTCTCTCCCAAATGAGAGGTCCGTCTCTCCTGTGGCACAAACGTCACTCTGTCTAACCTGGAGGTAGGTGTTTTTGCATGCTGCTGGGTCCATGCACGCCAGGCCAAGAAAACTATGTGAGGAATTGTGTTTTCGGGCAGGGTGGCCAGTGCAGGCCTGCATGTAGTCACACGCGAAAATGAGAGCATGCTGTAGGTAGTGGGACGCGGCTGGTTCAGCATGCTGGGGCTGCAGTGCACTTACACAAAAGCGAAAGAGGGTAGTCCAGGTCAGCAAAACAAGAAACAAATATAGGCAGTGAGACCATTAACAGGCCTTATGGACTAATTTACAACAGCAAATCAGCAAAGTCACAAAAGACATTTTACTACATTTTACACACACACACACACACACACACACACTCGGAGCAGCAGGCACATACACTGCAGCGACCAGAGTGCAGTTGAGGGTTAGGTGCTTTGAATGCTCAAAGTCAGAGAGTGCGAACAGAACAAAATATAGATATCCCACCATGTCCCAATGCCCTACACTTCAGTATTCGAATGAGTGTGAAAGCCAAGCTGCCTGGCTCTGTCGTGTCGTGAATTTACAAGCCATGCAACTCAATTCATGACACACTACATCTTACCAATTGATGTGACTATGTAATAATTTAATAAATATATAAAAATGTCAGTTTTCCCCAAACACCTAAGACCCAAAAACAAAGAAAGAGGACAACAAAACTAAAACATGAACTTCTGTCAGTGTTCACATTAGGGCCTCAAAACACCCCGTGTTTTTAGGGATGCATATTAAGTCAGTCTGAAGCCATGTTGAGGTTGCACTGTGTCGCAGTAGTAAAGGGAGGTTGTGCCAGCCTGGTGCTGGAACCCGGCTGGTGAAGCACACTCCAACACAAACACTCTCCGCAACTTGCTATGCCAGCACATTCCCAGCCTGTGGAACCATGTTCGAAGCCACGCGATCCAGTGCCAAAACCGACAAGCTGAGGGAAGGAGGGAGAGAGGGTGTGCCCTGACGACTTACGCCGGGAGCTCGTCATAGTGTGTGTTAACCTGACCAGAAATAAAGTCGGGAAAGATGAGAAACTCAAGCTAATGCAAAAAAAGGGAGTCATGAGACCGAGTTCCTCGAATGCACAACAAGGAATTTAAATGCAAAAATAAAGATATAATGATTTCCGTCTTGTAGTTCATGTCTTCCATCTGGTACTCTTTATTCCTTTGGGTCCCCCCCCCATTTCTTTTTAACATCATCTCTGATCTCCAGAAATTGGCCACGTGATGGAAGCGATGGTTTGGCCAACATGCCTACCACTTCATTCCTCACATTCCTGTGGGTCACGATGGCACCTCGGTACTTGGCAAGCAGTAATGCGGAGCAGGAACTTTGTCTGTGCTTGAATTTACACTCCTCCATCACGCTGTTGTCCAATTATCAGATACCACTCATGAAAACACAATGTGTAAACCTTTAGCGAACAAACATTCATGTTCTGTTTTAACCGAAGACTCTGTCTTCCTAATCAAACTGACCAATCACATCGCTCTGACAATCTGCAAAGTATGAATGCTCATACAAGTAACATATTAGTACGCTAGCACAGCAAGAAATTGGACGCATTAATTTTTTTCACCATACTTTACACGCCAAACTAAAGACAGACTCCTATAGTTAGATCCATAAATATTGGCACCCGCGATAAAGATACATTACAAATGTTCATTAATATTCACATGACCTTAATAGCTGATAGTTGAATCTTTTGTGTAATCCTGCTAACAAACACACACAAAACTTGGGTAAAACAACCTCAAGGGTGGAGGTAAAAAGCACAAAGGTCAAGACTGATTAAAAGTAGAGACTTACAATATTACTTAATGCATCCTGAATCGAAAAAGCACTAAGGGTTAAATATAAAATACAACCCTCATGTAGTCGATGTTGTTTAATGTGAGTGACGTCATGCCAAAACTTTTCAAATACATACAATATTTCATTTAAACAAGTTACAAATTTATTATTAATATTATTTCTAATAAAACTTAAAATGCAACAGTAGCGGATTGCTAAAATTAGTTTATAAATGTATAAACTGAGAACAGAGGAAATTGAGCATCTGAGTAATGTCTTTGAAAATTGTGACATGGAGCGATGGTGGCTCAGTGGTTAAAGCTGTAACTGTTGGGCCCTTGAGCAAGGCCCTTCCACCTCAATTATTCAGTTGTATAAAAAAACATGATAAATGT
>JAQMYF010000017.1:10090262-10106561 GCA_030014195.1 Neosilurus mollespiculum
ATATATATAATCCCCTGATGAGTGGGCAACCACGAAACAGGCTTGTCGGGATGAAGTTATAGTACTATTATTTTTTTCCCCACATACTATATATATAGCGTGTGTTAGCTTAACAGTGTCCTGACCTTTTTTTCAGTGGGAAATCATGTCCTCCATTTAAAATTATTATTCTGGACGAGGCAGATTCCATGACCAGTGCGGCCCAGGCTGCTCTCAGGCGCACCATGGAGAAGGAGTCACGCACAACCCGCTTCTGCCTCATCTGTAACTACATCAGCAGGTTAGTCGAGCTAAACACTCCACCCTCGAAAATCCTGACTTTCATTTTTCTCAGAATATCATTTTCATAAAATATTTAGGACTGAAGCAGGATACCTAAGCTATGATATGAAGAATATGTCAAAAAATCACTCTGCCAAAATTTGAACAATGATAAATATTTGTACATTTACTTTAAACAGTGGAATTGGTTCCGATGTGCTATTAAGTTGTATGGTTCTCCTGTGAACGTTTCATACCGCCCCACCTCTGGGATTTCAGGCTTTTACTACATGGATGTTTTTGTTGTAGGATCATCGAGCCGTTGACCTCTCGCTGCTCCAAATTCCGCTTCAAACCTCTCGGCCACAAGATTCAGCAGGAGCGTCTGGTGGAAATCTGCAAGAAGGAGAATCTCAAATACAGTAAAGAGGTCAACACTGGAATCTGACATGTTTCGAATTCTCGTCAGAACGCTTCACCTGCATGTGGATATGACGGTGTTGTGTATGGTCCTGTGTGTTTACTCACAGGGGATTGATGCGCTGGTTAAAGTGTCTGAGGGAGATCTCCGGAAAGCTATAACACTCCTGCAGAGCGCAGCCAGACTCAGTGCAGAGAGGGAGATCTCCGAGAGCATCGTGATCGAGATCGCAGGGGTGAGTCCTCATTTGCATATACTAATGAAATGGATGTTTGGAGCTGTTTAAAAACATTGTCTGGATTCTTATTTCAGGTAGTTCCACCCAAAGTAATAGAAAATCTGCTTCAGACCTGCTACAAAGGCAACTTTGAAAAATTAGAGATTGCTGTAAAGGTGAGTACAAGGAGGAGTATTATTTACAGGTACAAGGTAGACATGGCATAGATCTGTTATCAGCAAAAATGGTGGCTCACTTATTAGCTCCTAAAATAATTAGCCAATATTTTGGAATTGTATTTGGAAGATAAGTAAATTTCTGGAAGTGGAAATGTTTTTGGCATTCTTTTGTGAAAGAGTGTAACGGTGAATCAGTATTAGAAAATATATTATGCCGTGTCTACCACTGGAAGTTGTGGTTTATTCATTATACAGCACATGTCAGTTTTACATGTGTGTTTGTATATAAATGTCGCACCGTATTATTTTCATGGAGTGCTTTTAGCCTTGATCACAGCATGTATTCTCCATGGCATCATTGCTTCAGTTGGTCAGGTTAAGGTTCAGCTGATAACCTGAATGTAGTGAATGGGCAGGTTATCACATCAATGGACTTTTTCTTCCCTGATGTCACAGATATAAAATGGGGACTCAAATGATGAAAGATTGGTTCTTGGGGAATGAGGAGTCATTTTCACATATGTATTGACACCCAGAGTCCTGACCTTAACTCTATTAAAAGTTTTCAGGATGTGCTGGAGAAGACTTTATGAAGTGGTTTAGTTGTTCAAAACGTCAGTGAAAAATGAATGCAACACCGGATGGAAATGTTATGTTGTTGAGTTTGTTAAAACAGTGGCATAACGATTACATGCGGTAAGCAAGGCTAAAGGAAGAACAACAACATATTCATTCATGTGTGCGACTTTTTTAAATGTTTTTTTTTCCGACCAGGCAGTGCGCGCACATATATATATATATAGTTAAGTTATACCTCTATGAGATTAAGTGCAAACAGAACATATTTTTGTCTGTATTATACTGAAGACCAAATTTATGTAGGCTGAGTATTTTGCAAAATAATTTAATTTGTATTTCTGTTTCAATCGCTGTACAGAACATATATAAAGTCTTTTTAAAATCATATCACGCACTTCTCATGGGAATGTGATTTCGTCAACTCTCCTGATTGCCATTTTCTGTTTGTGTGGTCTGAATACAGACTCAGTTACTTTGATCCAGTACATGGATTTATTTACAAGAAAAAAAAGTCACTATTCTGTGTCCTGTATTTCCAGAATATGATCGATGAAGGCTACGCTGCAACACAGATCCTCAGCCAGCTCCATGATGTCATTATAGAGGAGAAACTGGGAGATAAACAGAAGTCTGTCGTCACTGAAAAGATGGCTGTAAGAGGAAACATCAGTTTTTATATGACATAGCAAATAAAACCATTTTCTTGGAAACAACCCTGTTTTATATTAGCATTCAGATTTTAGTGCCATCCGTTTTTGAGATGTTGACTGAAATTACTGACTATAACCTAACACTCATAAGAAAAAGGCAACCTTCAATACTGTACAAAAATCGAAGGCACCCTGTTTTTATTATTTTTAATTTGAAATTTGGTGATAAATATTTATTACATGGTTCATTTCAATACTCGATTCTGCTTATTCAGTACATGCATTCAGCAACATTCAGGTCTTTTCTTAATCGTTATTAGGGTTGCAAAGGGGCAAAAATGTTAGTAATATTCTATGGGTAATTAAGCTGGGAATATTATAAGTTGAAAATGGGAATTAACAGGAACTTTGGGGTAATTTACACAAATTGTATTATATACAAACTTAAATATGAGACATGCATGTACACATTATTATAAAACGGAACAAACTCTACCTGAGACTGATATATATTTTTAAAGCAAAGGATCATCACATTAAATATTGACTCTGTGTAATTTATTAATGCTTTTATAGTATCATCTGATGTAGAAAACTTAAATTTCATTTTTAAAGGCATTTTTTTGCACTTTTCTTTTGTTTTATGCGTTTGTAAGACTTTTTCACAGTACTGTACACTGACACGCTACACTGAGTCTAATGAATGTCTAGATCACTGGACGACTGAATGATGAGTGTTTTGTTTCTCTTGAGGTTGTTGATAAATGCTTGGCGGATGGGGCTGATGAATATTTGCAGCTGTTGAACCTCTGCTCCGTGATCATGCAGCAGGCCACGCAGAGCGTCTGAGCTAAGCACAGATCTTCAACACGTGCTCTATTTCAGAAATCTCTCATTTTTGGACATCAAAAATTGTAATTAAATGTTTTTTCTTAAAATTAATTGTTGTTGCATCTCTGGCAAATTAAACTAGATAAACAGGATTATTTTGAGGTGAGTGAGGTGATTTGTATTTAAACTTATGTGTGTTAGTACTTCTAGAAGGCAAATTAAGGCTACAGCCAGTAATGTACATAATACAGATTAGTATATACTACATGGGAATGGTGTGATCTGATTGGTCTGCTATCTATACAGATATTCTAAGTAATGCTTGAATCAAAGTGAAGGACACTCAGATTGTCACAGTCATTTTCCTCTGTACTTATACAGTGTATATACAATACTAATACGTTGAATTAATTTAAGAAGACACTTATTAGAGCATGGTTCACTTATATTTCTGTGAAGTGTATATACTGCAAAGTTATGAAAAATATGCTTCCCTGAGTGAATAGATGGGTCTCTGCCACTACTCAGTACGTATACAAATAATTAGCTGGATACAATGACCAAAAATAATACTTTATTGATTTCGGATGAAGCCGGGAATCAAACTCGATATGTATAAGTATTTTGAGACATTGTGAAAGTTTTGTGCTGATATGTGACAAATTTTTTAAATGTTTTTTTTTTTTTTTTTTTAATTATTATTATATTTTCTTTTCTTTTTTTTTTTTTGAGTTATCCTTCTGAAACCACCAGATTGGAAGTGGGCCAGATTTGTTTCAGAATTTAATATACTTACTCTTAAAGAGATGGTGTACACAGCTCTGCAGTCGCTCACATGTCTGGTTGGAGCTCACACGTCGGTCATGATTTAAAAGTGAACCCAAAAAAAAAAAAACCCTATTTTTTGGCACGTGGGGTAGCTCTTTTTTCCGTCTTTTTTGGCTGGTGTTTCCATGGAGGATATACTAAAACAATTAAGTGCCTGGTGACTGTCAGTGAATTGAATATTCCCCTCAATGTTCCATCTCACGGGTTTGTGAGGAACATCCACCTCATCTTCCATACATAATTGTTAATCATCAAAGATCTATTTCTAGTTTGTCCAATTTGTCTTAGTCATGGAAAAAGGGTAATTGACAAAGCTTTTCATCAAACTATTCCTTACTGAATTTAACACTGTACCAGTGTGACAGTATTCTCTATTGCATTTAAGTAATGTTAAGACTTGTGCATACATAAGGTTATTCTGTCACCTAACAAAAGAAATCAAAAGCAATTTAGCTTTGTGAAACTCAATTGCTTCGTTTTCTTTCCAGAAATTCACTAAAAGTTTAATGTTTCTAAAATATACATTTTTACATGTGCAACAGCTGTGACAGACCTCCTTTATTTAAACCAGTAATGAATATTAACAGTAATAATCTGCCCATACACTGCCACGAGTCCAACAAATCCTTCTATGAGCTTTCAAGTCAATTATTCTATTGGGATTTCCCTGAGAATCTCTTCCCTAATGTTCTACCAGTAACCCACAGGTTTGCATACCTTGGTTCCATGGGTTCCTACATCATTCAGGTCACAGCTGTGTTATCAGTAATCTCTGTACAGTAGTTATGCCACTCTTCATGCCTGTTAGACTTGTCATACTCAAGACTGATCAATCAAATGTCATTATCTTCAACACAAAACTGAACGTGAAGATTGCGGTTAAGCAGTGTGGAAGAAATTAAAGCTGATTTCACAGACATGTAGACAAGATACAAATACTGAGTGTCAATGACTTCACAAAGTCTTCACCAGTAAACCTTTATTTTGAAATACGTATCAAGTGCTATTGATGACGATGACGGACATGATTAATATTATTACTATACAATGGCTCAGAAAAGCGTAAAATATTCTAAGATAAAGTGCTTATATAATTTAGAAAGGTCAGGACATCTGATGTTTGTGCTACAGTAACTGCAGATAGAATATTAATTACACACAATTGGCTGTCTCAATACGGCACATATACAGTACCTTTAAGTCCACAGGTATACTGTATTTTCAATGATAAAGAGTATCTAATACACATACCTTTATTGTACTAGGAAAAATACTCAGGAAGGAATCATTTTAAAGCACCCATGTCGGTATCATACCCAGGCAGAGGAGCACTCTGCTTTCAGTACTGAGACCACACAATTCAAATACGGTTTCTGATAAAATTATGACAGTGTGCCTCTGTTTTATTGAACAACAGCGAGCACTGCATTACAAGCAACCGGCTCGACTATTTAAATCAGATCAGCCACGTTCATGGGCATCTCTTCAACTGTAGTGTTGTAAAAAGTCTCAATGTCACGAAGAATCCTTTTGTCCTCCTCGTTGACAAAATTAATAGCGACGCCCTTCCTGCCAAAGCGGCCACCGCGTCCAATTCTACAGAAAACAGATTTTTTTTTTGGTGGTAGGGTTAGAGTCATGTAACAAGGGAATCTTTAAGGATTTCAGGAGAGAAATGATGACCAGGACAAACCTGTGGATGTAGTTTTCTCGGTTGGTGGGCAAATCATAGTTAATGACCAGAGACACTTGCTGCACATCGATGCCACGAGCCTGTGAGGAAATGGTGGAATGAGGAAGGCAGGGTTTGTTTTTGTTTTGTTTTTTTGGTAAACAGTAAAACATTCCTCCAATGAAAATGACAAAATCATATGTTTACATGTGCAAAAAGAAAACATGGTCATAATTTGATAAATAAATGAGTCAATGATTTAAATGTTAAAAAATCAAGCAAAACATTTTAAGCAGTGTCTCAGGTGTCAGTGGGTTTTTTTTTGAGGTTATTAGAGCTTGTAATGTTTGTATTTGTGATGTTTGAGATACCAGAACACTGCAAAGAATAACATCTTAGTGAAATAAAATATCTTGAATGCTGTTGAAATGATCTAGCATTTCCTATTAGATTATAAAACACAAAATCTGAGATGATTCCATCTATTTCTACACTGGAACTAACTAATTGGCAGGTGAAAATCTGTCCATGCAGCAAGATAATTTTACTAATAAGTTTCTTCTCAAATTCAGTGTTTATTTCTTGTAGTTTAATGTGTATTTGCAGTGTTGATATGAGCAGTATTTTTCTACATGTGCAAAAAGTTCTAGTAAAAAGCTCGATAGCTCATGCAAACAATTCAGCAAATTCACCAGCAAGTCTGTAGTGATCAGCACCCTGCTGGATCCAGATCGGAACTCCCTCATAATCACATCGCGTTCCTTCTGGTCCATGTCTCCATGCTGAAAAAAGCAGAGCTGGAGGTCAATACAAATCTCCAAATATGAATGAGATGAAGTAATTGGCTACTGGTCAAGGTTACCATGCTCAGCCACAATACTGATGGACAATCATGTATTTATTTTGTACGGAAAACACCAATGTGTTTCTTTTCAACAAACTAATAAAAAAGTACAATGAAAATAATTCAGCTGATCAGGCCAGATATAGTACTGAAGCTCAGTCGTGTGTATTCACGGCACTACAAATAGGTCAGGTCTGCCATGCTTTTATATCTGAGCCTACTGGCTCATCAGGTCGGAGCATATCCCGAGTTTGCACAGCGTGAAATCCTCCTGGATGGAACACTAGTCCATCACAAATTACCCCTCCCAGCATTTTACCGGTACCCATTATACTGCTGGGTGGACAGAGGCCTAGTTGTGTTTGAGACGTTGCATATGGAGGGGGTCTGACAACCTCTTAACCATTAGGCCAGCACCCTAACCATTACACCACTGGCCCCACTACTACGTGACCACACATATGAAAGAAGACATTTATGATGACAAAACAGTATGTTTACATTTGCAAAAAAAAAATCATACTAATAATTTGATGAGTAAACAAGTCACTGATTTACATGATGTTAAGAATCACTTCATCTGGCTTATGTTTTTTTCTGAATAAATATATGTATTACAAGCAAAAGAGGGTGTAGCCTGCAAAGCAGAAATCATCTTGTATAATTTTTAAAAGATGAATAAAATAATAAAAACACTGTTTCTTACAATTCAGTGGATGTGGTTATAATAAACGGTTATTCCACTCAATCTCATTGTACATGACTGATGTATCAGCTTGTTGTATATACGGTATATAAGCCAAGGTTTGAACGGTGTAGATTTCCTACCAAAGCAGACACGGTGAAGTCCCGAGAATGCATCTTCTCGGTCAGCCAATCCACCTTCCTCCTGGTGTTCAGGAAGATCACGGCCTGTGTGATTGTCAGAGTCTCGTACAGGTCACACAGAGTGTCTAACTTCCACTCCTGTCACAGATAGAAACACAAAGCACATCTCAGATGTTGGACCAGACCAAATTTTTATTGGCAGATCAAACATGTAACTTCAGACAGCTTCAGCTTGAATACGATGTTTCTGAAAGTAACAAGAAACAAATCACCAGAATCCAGGTGAGATTTTTAAACGTGAACATGCTCACCTCTCGTTCCACGTTGATGTAGAACTGTTTGATCCCCTCCAGAGTAAGCTCCTCTTTTTTCACAAGAATACGAACAGGCTCCCTCATAAACTTTTTGGTCACTTCCAAAACCTCAGCAGGCATCGTGGCTGAGAGAAGCACGACCTGAAACAGAGACGAGACGTTCTCTATGGAACGCACCACCTTTACTTTCCTCCTGACCACAACGTCTTTAATCAGGAGATATAACACTGCGCTGCATTGGCTAATAATATCTATGAATAAACAATATATTTTCAATAAATTGTAAGTTAGAGTATACTCGAGTTTCGGACAAACACATGCACTGACCCTTTAATTTTCCACAATAATAGTATACTAAGATCAAACAACAAGCTGGAGGAAAAATTTCACTGGCGCTCACTTGAATGTTGGTGCTTAGCTTCTGAAAAATTTCATAGATCTGATCCTTAAATCCTCGACTCAGCATTTCATCAGCTTCATCCAAGACAAACATCTTGATCCATTTAGGAGCTGTGCACAGTGAGAGGGAATTTAACGCGTGCGTGTTGTGTCGCTATGTATTACTGTATATGAGATGTACTTGTGTGCTACTCTGACTTACACAAAGCATCACGATAGCATGATAACTCTAAAATGAAATTCACACACACTTCCTCAGAGGGTTAAATTTGAGGCACACAACTCTGATCAGTAAATCCATTCATACAAGCAGAATATACACATTCAGGATTTGATTATATTATTTTATTCTATCTATCGATCTATCTATCTTTCTATCTATCTTTAAAGAAATCCCTAGACCTTGTGGAAAAATATAATGAAATGCGACGAGTCCGGTCAGAACTGATGTAGTTAAAGTTGCTGTAGTTTAAGTTCTTCCTCTTACAAGATGGATGAAATCTGATTAAGTCCCCTCTATTGGTTGGGGTATTTTAGGGTTGGATACTTAATGGTTCTACAGGCAACACAAGCAATTACCTATGACATGGCAAAAGGAAAACTACCAGTACTTTCTATGGTATGACAATAAGGGAGCATAACAGGCTTCCACTATACGATCATGATAATATGAGATCACAATGAACTCTTCGTCTCTCTGTCACACTGTCGCATTATGTGTCAAATGACGTATGACATCACCACTGTGTAACAAATAACCACGTTTGTATTTGTTATTGTTACATCTCAGATAGACAGACACGGCCACAACAAGTTTCTTCTACTTATTTTTGGCTTCCAAGGGGACAAGTGACATCCATATGATCATTTTTCATATAGTTGCCTGAAAAGGATCGACAGTGATGAGAACAGAGATTTTTAACTCAAAGTGTTTGAATAGAAAAGGCAGAGACCTGGTGAAAAAGGGTACAGTGCTTTTGCTTTTCTCTGGGTGGCTGCATGTAGCTGTGCTTGCTCTACTCTAATTGGGCCAGAAAAAAAACTATATGGACACTACACGAGTATTAACAGTTCTACACTGAATGTAAAAAAACACTAATGGAGCTGTTTACTCACACAGAAACCTCCTGTTCAACATATCAAACACACGGCCCGGTGTCCCGACTACTATGTGATAAGCCTCGGCTTGGAGTTTCTGCATCTCATTTCGCACGTTCGTGCCCCCGATGCAGGCATGACATGTGGCACCCATGTAGTCACCGAGCGCCAGGATTACTTTCTGGATCTAATAACCACAGAGAAAAAAAACAAAACATATGCATGTCCAAAATATAGCATGAAAACCAGAATCAAAGTGATCTGGGTGGGTTTAGAAAAGACTGAAGGATGCACATTTGTACCAAATGCACTGATTTCGAAGCCTTAAAAAGGTGAGATGTTTAGGGTGAGTATCTTACTGCATCGTCTCAGAGAGAGCGCACCTGTTGGGCCAGCTCTCTGGTAGGAGCCAGCACCATAGCCTGGGTCTCCTTCAGCTCGATATCCAACTGCTGCAGGATGGAAATGGCAAACGTGGCTGTCTTGCCAGTTCCTGACTGAGCCTGAGCGATAACGTCATAACCTTTAACAGAGAAAAAGAGAAATGGTGTTAGAGCTGTAAAAACGGAACCTGCTCGAAATGGATTCAATCAAGAACGTGGTTTAGGACATGCCGTCACTTCACATGAGCAAAACTTCACACTGTAACATCATCTTGGACACTCAGAATATAAATCTTAAATGTACAGCTACAGCAGAAAAGCTCTGATCAACTGCTAATTTACAAAGATATGAATACTCATGCCTGCTGTCTAACAAAACCCCTGGTTAAGGAACTCCTAGGTCTTGTGGACTTGTTTAACCCAGTCTCAGCTAGTCTCAAGTCCCACACATCAGAAAGGTCACGTGTTGGACTTAGTTCTAACACATGGCCTCTTTGTAAATAACTGGATATTTTTTAAAGATTTCTTTTCTTATCACTGTGCAGTTATTTCGAAAGTAGACTCTTGTTGCCGCCCACCAACTCCACTCAACTGACATTACTAACGTAAAGTTAACGCATATAGAGCACTGTAGTTTTGCGATATCTTGTCAGACACTCGCTTACCTACAGTGAAAGAAGCACTTTCTTCTATCTAACACTATCTGGTTAACGTAGCCGTAATTACTTCACACTAGATGACAGTAGACGAGTTTTTCCTTCCAGCAGTCACTCAGCATTATCACGCAAGTGTTCCAGGAACTTCCATCAGAATACTTGAAAGTCATGACGCTACCTTAGGAACTGGGAGGGCATGGCTTCCATTGCCGGACGGTTGAAAATTTCCATGGGTCACACCCCAGATCAATTCAACCACGCTGTTTTTTTCAACCAGCCTGACTGCCATGACTTCATTTGCATATTTCCTTTGCCCATATTTGCAACATATCACCTCTAAGATCCACCTGAATGGCCACAGAAGTCCCAGCTATGGTTCTAAATTATCAACTGGTTATCTGTGACATTAGCTCAAGCTTATTGATTTTACATGTAAGGGCACACTGAATCTAGTCGCTCCAAGAGTCAAGAAGGTTGAAGGTTAAGGCCAGTGCTCAGCCCTGGCTAAATGACACCATACATGCTTGCATAGAATGCAGGCAGGATGCACTTCAGTGAAAAAAGGACAAAATGAAAGTCCCAGAATTTGCTTGAGGCACTACCAAAATACTTTAAAAGCAGAAAAATCTACTCATTTATCAAGTTTAACTGCTTATGTTGTTTTGAAACCTTTAGCACTTTGAGCACTTTTTTAAACCCAACTATCAGCAGCTTACCTGAGACCTATAAGCTATTTCTCAATTTCTTTGTTAATAAGATTCAAGTAATTTGATCCGGCATTATTCAACCAGGTGCTGATGGCTATGTACCAGTATCAGCACCCAGTAGGCCAGTACACAGCCTTCTTACTCACTTCCTTCTTCTCATCCAGCTGATACCTCATGCCTGTTTAAAGATATTTTCAGGGTCACGAGTCTAATTGTTTTGGCTATTATTAAAAGGTGCCTTGACTCTGCAATATTAATAGAGAACTTTAATCATACAATTTTTCAGCCGCACCTGAAGAAGCCTACTTATGTTGCCATAACAGGCCAATATCTAAGCTCCCCTTCATTTCCAAAATGTTGTAAAATGTGGTTTCTATGTAGTCAGTTTCATATCTGGAGGACAATGACTTGTGTAATATTTTCCATTCAAGTTTTTAAAAATTTCATAGTACAGAATATGCACCCAATCTTCTCTGGTGTGCCTTCAGCTGGTTCAAAACGCAGCAGCTTGATTCATCCCTAATCAGCACTGAGAGCACTGAGGTCATCCAGACAACTATGTCTCAAAGTCCTAAGATCTCAGCTGAAGCCTAGTTGAGATCAAGCCTTCTCAGTTGTTGCTCCCTCGACTTTGGAAAAATATCTCATCTTAAATACACACCTCTTCTTCAATGTCTCCCACTATGTGTAATGTGTTGAATGGCATTGTGGGTAATATTAACTCAGATATGATCCTGACATCAACCATCTAAGATTAAAGTATTTTAAAAAATGCTTGGGGCAACAGGCTTGCAGTTTATAACAGACAGTGCTTACCTTTAATGCATGGAATGATTGCCCTCTGCTGAATAGCTGACGGTTTCTCAAAACCATAAGCGTAGATACCGCGAAGGAGAGTCTCCTTCAAGTTCATATCATCAAAATTGTCTGTAATCTCGTTCCAGTTGCTCTGCAGGGAGACCAAACGTTCAGATTTAAATTCGCACACTAAAATCATTTAAATTTGGTGATGATAACTCACTCACTTACCTCGATGATACCATCAGGCTCCATTCCCTCCGGGCCCCCATGGTCTCTGTCTCTGGAACTGCAAAAGAAATGAATCATTAATATACAGAATTTTCAAAATGTTACATCTAGCACCAGTGGAATGGCACTGCAGCGGCTACTGTACTGTTGTCATCAAAATCTAGGGGTCTTATTATTTTCAGGGTTCGATCCTGAGCCCAGGTTACTGTGTGTAGAGTTTCACATATTCTTTCCATATTTTCTTGATGGATAAGTGGATTGTATATGCCTAAAGTGCGCTTAAGCATACATGCATGCTTGCATGCATATAAACTGTATAATCTGCATTTAACCCATCCAAAGTGAGCACACGCACGTAAACAGTGAGAACACACACACTCAGAGCAGTGGCGCCCGGAGAGCAATTGGGGGTTAGGTGCCTTGCTCAAGGGCACTTCAGCTATAAAGGTGGAGGAAGGGAAGGTGCAGCTCATTTTCATTCGTTTTATATATACTGTACATATATAGTACTTTTGAGCTATGAATTTAAAAAAATGCAAAAGCGCCTTGTCTACTTTGCAAATCTCTTGAATGAATGAAAAAATTGTAGAATTGAATGAAATAATTGCAGATATCTGTGTTATCAAATGCCGGCCAGGTCTCTTCCTGTCTGTGGTGGGAGGCATGTAAAAGAACCATTGCTGATTTTCGTCAAGAGTAGGCTGTATAGCCGTCAGCGTGTTTCTGCCCTGCGATGGCTTGGCGAGCTGTCCAGGGTGTACTCTGCCCTCGCCCGGAGTCGGCTGAGATGGGCGCCAACCTCCGACCCTAATTAGGATTAAGCGGTTCAGAAAATTAATGGATGAATGAATGAACCTTCACCAAGCCTGGGACTCAAACCCAGGACCTACTTGTTGTAAGGCTGACATGCTAACTTCTACCCCACCGTGCCACACTAATTATTATTAGCAATATTGTAGAAGGATCAGAGACAGACCTGCAGCACCAGCCATGTGCTCATCAACACTGAGCAGCAGCTCCCAAGCAGCTGGCTGAATGTCTCCATACATATCCTCTGTCAGTATAGGGGCTGCTTTTATAAGCAGGGAAAGAGGTGCTGGAGACAGACTCATTACCTGCAAGCACAAAAAATGTATTTTTTTATAAATATCTTTTTTTTTTGCATAAGAAAACTAATTACTTGGTCTGTAAGTTAATTACAGGAATTTTCTAAGGTTAGACAAACATTATTGTAAAGTTCCAGTCCAAACAGTGATGCATCTTTTATACTTAATTACCGGTAAGTAACACTGGTAACACACACTTTAACACTGGTATGCTGGTCTGATGTCAGGTGTGTTCAGGTGTAATTCCAATGCTACCTTAATATAGAGGAACATTCATTTAAAATCCCTATCATTCTAAGATATCTTTTAGGAGCCTAAGGGCAGCACCTGTGTGCGAATGTACTTCAGCATCCCTGTGTCTTTCTTCCCCTCTGCACTGTTGTCAGCAGGACGTCTCTTCATAGATGGAGTCCGCAGACATGATTTGTCCGAGCACTAAAGGAGAATATTAGAATTAGGCTACGAGCCTTAAAACTATTCAACATCAAAGAAGAATGATTTTTGTGACACTTTCAGATACTCCTGTGCATATACTTTTTAACTTCTGAAAGTTTCATGCTGTCAGCATAAAATACAACCCTACTTAAATTCATCATGCAAAAAAATATATTGTATCAAGAGTTGGTTTATACAGTAGGTATATAAAATCTTCTTCTATTCACATTTTATTGACTGATATGATTTTAAGGCTGAAATGAAGACATAAATATATTTTTTCCAGCTATATTTACTAGTGGATATAATAGCAACAGTTCAGAAAAAAAAAAATCTATATATATAAATAAATAAAACAAAATCACTGAGATGGTTAAGGGATCAACTCCCTGCTAAAATAAATAAATAAATAAACTTGTAAACTCAGTCAGGTTTAATCAATCACCTTCTCCATTGCACACCCATATAATTGACTTCCACCTGTGATCAACTGTAATCATTTTGATTAGTTCAGCATTAGAACAGTAATTTTTACAGCACTTCAGTGTTTGGTAGAGTATGCAAAGCAAACAATCAACTATGGGTTGCAAAAAACTGTCAGAAGATCTCAGGGATACACTTGAGGATAGAACTGGATTGAAGGGTGAAGAGGAAACTGGTCAAAAGGGATAACAGAAGGCCTATGACAACTTTGTAGCAGTTATAGGAATTTCTGGCAATGGTTGTTGTGTGCATTGAACAACATCACAAATACTTCACAAATGTTGCTTGCATGGGAGGACTGCAAGAAAAAAAAAAAGCCACTACTCAAGAAATGCCACATCAAGTCTCAACTGAGCTCAGAAAAAAAGGTGCCTTAAAGCTTCTGAGACCAAAGGAAAACATATGTCAAACTCTTTGGTCTCAATGCCAAATTGTATACCTGGCAGAAAGCCAATACAGCTTGGCATCCAAAGCCAATACAGTTTACTACTAAAGCATGGGTTGATAGCATCCTGTTGTGGGGCTGTTTGAGTTTCAGGCTTGTCAAGAGACTGTTTCTATGCCGAGTTTGCATGTGCTCCCTGTGCTTGTGAGAGATTCCTCTGGGTACCTCCTGGTTCCTCTTCCACAGTCCAGAAACATGCATAACAGGCTAATTGGCTGTTCCAAATTGACCCTAGGTGTAAGTGTGAATGTGTTGGCCATGGGATGGTCTGCCGAGCTATTTAAGGTAAACCCCACCTTTGCCCAGTGTTGGCTGAGACGCTAGCCTATGGCTCTGTGACTGTGGCTGTGTCTCTGCGACCCTAGAGGATTAAATGGTTTGGCAAATACGTGAGTGAAGAAGCTTCACCTTGCAGCATGAGAAGGAGCCAAAGCACACAGCAAAGATCACACAGTAAATGGTTAGATTCCAGAATTAAACCCTACTAAAATTGTGTGGAATGATTTGAAGATTGCAGTCATCCAATCTGACTGAGCTTGAACAGTTCTGCAAAGAAGATTGGAGCAAATATTGTGCATTCCAGATGTGTAATATATAAACCCTATAGAATCATAGTGCATGGCTGTCATCAAAGCAAAAGGTGGTTCCACAAAATACTGACAAGGGGGTGATCCTTTAACCATGTCACTGATTCTGTTTTGGGGTTTTTTCTGAAATTTTACTATTATATCTTTCACTTGTCTGTGACAAGTCGCAATGAGTAAATACAGCTGGAACTGGAGCTCCACCAAGGTAGTGCAGAGTCTTTTGCACTGACTTTTACTGTGACTTGCAAAAGTATTCTTATCACTTGAACTTTTCCACATTTTGTCACATTACAGCCACAAATGTATTTGTAAATGTATGTATGTATATGTAAATGTAAAAAATATATATATATATATATATATATATATATATTTACAAATACATATAAAAAGTCTCATCTGGCTTATGTTTGTATTCATCCCCCCGGTCGGTACAAAGTCGATACTTTGTAGAACCACCTTTCACTGCAATTACAGCAGCATGTCTTCTGGGGTATGTCTCTACCAACTTTGCACATCTAGAGACTGAAATTTTTGCCCATCTTTGCAAAATAGCTCTAAGTCATTCAGATTGGCTGGAGAGTGTCTTTGAACAGCAATTTTCAAATCTTACCACAGATTCTCAATTAGATATAGGTCTGGACTCTGACTGGGCCATTCTAACACATGAATATGCTTTGATCTAAACCATTCCATTGTAGCTCTGGCGGTATGTTAAGGGTCATTGTCCTGCTAGATGTTGAACCTCTGCACCAGTCTCAAGCCTTTTGCAGACTCTAGCATGTTTTCTCCCAAGATTGCCCTGTATTTGGCTCCATCCATTCTCCCATCAACTTTCACCAGCTTCCCTGTCCCTGCTGAAGAAAATCATCCCACAGCATGTTGTTGCCATCATGGGGTGTTCAGGGTGATGCGCAGTATTATTTTTCCACCACACAGCGCGTTTTGCATTTAGGCTAAAAAATTTTATTTTGGCGTCATCTGACCAGAGCACTTTCTTCCACATGTTTGCTATGTCCCCCTCATGGTTTTTGCCAAACTGCATACAGGACTTCTTATGGCTTTCTTTCAACAATGTCTTTCTTCTTACCATTCATCCATAAATGCCAGATACGTGGAGTACATATCTGGCCTTTATGCATTTACTGGCCTGTCAATTTACGTGGACAGCCATGTCTTGGTAAGTTTGCAGTTGTGCCATACTCTTTCCATTTTTTTAAACAGTGCTCCATGAGATTCATTCATTCATTCATCTTCTGAACCGCTTATTCCTACTTAGGGTCGCGGGGAGACTGGCGCCCATCTCAGCCGACTCTGGGCGAGGGCGGGGTACACCCTGGACAGCTC
>JAQMYF010000017.1:10106661-10119363 GCA_030014195.1 Neosilurus mollespiculum
GTTTCTGCCCTGCGATGGCGTGGCGAGCTGTCCAGGGTGTACTCTGCCCTCGCCCGGAGTCGGCTGAGATGGGCGCCAGCCTCCCCTGTAACCCTAATTAGGATTAAGCGGTTTAGAAAATGAATGAATGAATGAACTGTAGAATTCAGCGCTCATATGGAGTATATTCGATCTCAGCTTCCGACCTCAGTAAATTACAACGCCTTGATCAAATTATTCTCCATATCATACTTTACCTCATTCAATAATTTTATTCAATAATTATCCTAAGTGGATAATGCCATACAAACACGCACAGTTTGCGATGGTCACTGATTCTAAAATCCTAGAAATTCAATAAATACAGTCACAAAAAATAATAATAAAAATAAAAACAGAAAAGCTATAAATATAGGAGTGAATTATGAAAGAGGTTAATTTACAGGCAATAATTTAATGAATGAAACCTGGGTTGCATGCAAAAATAAGAAGCAAGTGCGACAGTGAAATGTCGAGAAAAACTGGGGCTGATTCTGTAAAATGATGATTAAAACTTATTCATTACAAACACAACTAATTTCCTTATAAAACTGAACAACTTGTGCATGAAACTACTTTTTTAAGCAAAGGATCATCACAACAAGCACTGGCTTCATTTAATACATTATTGGGTTTTTTTAAAATAAAGAAACATAAATAATACACCAACAGAATTCTCAGTATTCTCATTTGAGCCGAAAGGGAAGCAGTTGTAAGTTTTTTTTGAGTATTTTGCAGAAGTAGAAACACATTTCTTCTGACTCTCAAACTTGTTTATATATTTGCATGCAAAACCCATCAGCTTTCATTGTACTAATATATTCTTTTATAATTAATATACTGCTGTCTTTACTGATATACAGACACTCTTCTGTAACGTTTCATTTCGTGCCTTTCCACCACATTAATACATATATTTAATATCTATTTAATTCATTAACCTTTATAAACATGAACCACTAGGTGATTTGACGTTAGCATGCTGGCTAACATTACAAACCCAGACACTGCTTGTTACATAGCAACCCAGTGAGCCGGTAACACCGGAGTCAGGGCGTTTTAAGTGTGCAGGGTGGGTCTTAAACATCAGGATGACACCGAGCTCAAGCGTCAAGAATGTTTATGCGCGGGTTATAGAGTGGTTATTACCTGTTATAATCCGCAGAACCGCTTGACATGATCCGACCGAAGCTTCAGCGCCAGTTTAAAAAGGAAGTACCCTGCACGCGCAACACATATCAATCCGCCGACTCCTTCAATCTCAAGGTAAAAATAACAGACCAAAATCAGGACGATTTCGATTTTATTATAATGAATAAACACAATTTAACGAGATATGAGCCAAATACATCGCTTACAATGCAAGTGTTTAATGCACAGCACACGCGTATGAACTATATGAAGCCGCGGAAGGATATTGTTGTAGTAACACGGTTTCCACCTGCTACAGGGTTTCCCTGGGATTAAAATGGCGCCCGGAAACTCTGAAGCAATGAGTTGTGGGAAATGAAGTCTAAACTTAGAGGCACGAGAGATGTGTTTCATTCGTCCATTCTTCTTCAGCAACACCTCTCGTAGCCTTACTAATATAAATGCAAGTGACCCACAGTATGTTTGTAAGAATTTTAAAACTAGTATCAAAATGTGTTTTTAAAGGCATTTTAGAGCGTTAATAAAAATGCTAAATTCTATACTCGATCAACTTCATCATGCATCCCAAAATTTACACTTCATGCATAATCATGCTCCAGACATTTCAAATTGAAACAATACCCATAATGTACTCATAATTTGCTTTAATATTTACTGCACAGGAATAGGAAGAGCAAAATCTGATTTGGTTCACGAAAACAGCCATTCATATATACTACATGGGAATGCTGCAATCTGATTGGTCTGCTATCCAGGGGTTAATAAGCAATTATTGAATGAGTTGAGGTATGAAACGTATGATATGGAGATTTATTTGATCAAGGCAGTGATATTTACTGAGGCCAAAGGCCAAGTAATTTACCATATCACACAAAAGTCGAATTCTATAATTGTTTTATTCATTCATTCATTCATTCATTCATTCATTTTCGAAGCCGGTTAATCCTAATTAGGGTCGAGGGGAGGCTGGCGCCCATCTCAGCAAGGGCGGCGTACACCCTGGACAGCTTGCCAGGCCATCGCAGGGCCAACACTCACACAACCATTCACACTCACACCTAAGGGTGAGTTGGAACAGGCAATTAGCCTACTGTGCATGTTTTTGGACTGTGGGAGGAAACCGGAGTACCCGGAGGAAACCCACGCAGGCACGGGGAGAGCATGCAAACTCCACACAGAATCTCCCGAGCTGGGAATCGAACCCAGGCATTCTTCCTGTGAGGCAGACATGCTAACCACTACGCCACCGTGCCACTCTAATTGTTTTATTATTTATTCAAAATATTTTCAAAATATTCATACAAAATATACAAGGAGACATTATGAGATATGTAATAATTATTCTTGCCACTATGGATATGGATGATATAAGTCATGTTAACTGTATGTATTCTGATACATGTCACTTGCTTGTATATTTTTGTTCGAAATAATATTAATATATATCTTTAAAAGTTATATGTCTCACACTTAGTGATTAAAGCGAATGAAAGTATTTGAATGCATCCTTAACACTACAGACAGTCACGTTACGGTGGTCTGGTTAGCATCAATAAGCTTTATGAGCTGTACATGCCATACAGCTAGCACCATTTTCAGTTTATCCCAGACAGGAGAAGCATTAAATATGGAATTAAAGCATTTGATGGTAAAAACCTATTTTTCTTGATTTTTATTCACCATTCTTTTCACTAAACACAACTTTATCTGCTTTTTGTGACAATCAAGAAGTCTTGGAAGTTGGAAGCCATTTTGTCTGGTACGACGTGCAGAGAAGAAACATGAATACGATAGATCTGCTACTACGCCTTGTGGAAAACAGCTACGCCGTGTCTGAAACACTGCGGCCAGGAGCTGTAAAATTCATTTAATGTTCTCGATATTTATGCTGTTGTAGTCTTCTGCGTTCTACATCTGTGTTTACAACAGCATAAATAAAGGTAAAATGAAGATTACAGCCCTGGGTTGCAGTGTTTCGTTAGTCTGCTGCAGGCGTAGCCGATCTATCTTATATGGACAGAACACTGGTGCGTGCCAATTAACCAATGGCAACGGTGCAATATCAGTGCAAATATAAGTATTAGTTGATGGCTTTCCACCAGTCAGAAACAAGAAGATCTCTTGAATGAATAAGAATAGACACTGACCCGAGTGGATAATTGAATCAAAACTACGGACACTCACTGTCTGTCACAGTCACTTGGAGCAGGCAGTGTCATCATCGGGGCCTGGTGCTGGATTACTGATCCCAAGGTCAGGGGTTCAAGCCCCACTATCAACAGGTTGTTACTGCTGTCCCCCCCAGTGCAGCTAACTGGGTTATCAAAGGCCGGCCATGTCTCTCACTGTCTGTGAGAGGCATGTAAAAGAACCATTGCTGATTTTCGTAAAGAGTACGCCATTGAGTTGCCGTCAGCGTGTTTCTGCACTGCGATGGCCTGGCGAGCTGTCCAGGGTATACTCTGTCCTTGCCCAGAGTCGGCTGAGATGGGCGCCAGCCTCCCCGCGACCCTAATTAGGATTAAGCGGTTCAGAAAATGAATGAATGAATGAATGTTTCTGCAAAGTGTGCATTAAAATTTTGATTGAATTTAAAAACACCATTATTGAGTGCGGTTTACTTACTTTTCCATGTCATAAACTGTAAATTATGCTGCTAGCTATACAACACTTAGCTATGCTTGGAGCACACAGAGCTCGCCTGACCTGCCTCTGTAATTGTTAACATACAAAAACAAACTATAAAAATTGATTTAGTTCGATTTTTATGTTCCTGGGTAGTATATACTAAAATTCTACTACAAATATTCACCTTAGGCTTGGTGGATGTATTTGAATTACATAAACCCCCTCAATGTTCTGTTTTGGGAACTATTCAGCAACATACACAAGGATTCGGCAGATAATGGTTATGTCATGTATACAATATATACAAGGTATACAATATATAATATATCCTTCATTACACATTGAGTAAATAAACAGTCCTGACCCTGTGTCAAAGAACAAAGTATAAATCATAATTACAAACTAATTAGCACTAAATGCAAGGGATCACACATCTGGACTTTAACACATGTAATTTGACTCATTTTCAGTGTGCATATAATTTAATGTTTTAGTTGTAATAACATCAGAAAGGTCTGTTTCTGTTACGAGTAGTAATGAGGCCAAGCATAGAGAAGGCACTTGCTGCTGCTGTCACCAAACTTATTGCCCCGATAGCACGAGTTGCCTGAAAAAGACAAGAGACCAGATAGTACAATACAATGTATAAATTATCGATCTGAATGCATTTAGGTATAGCTGAATAGTAAACAATAAGTAAGACAGTAAGAACATTCCTGTACAGACACAGTGCAATATTTACCCGCTAGAGCTTTTTCACAGCTTATAGCATTCCAATCTAGTCCTCAAATTGCAGTTAAATGTCCGGAATATACCGCAAGTAGCCCATTATAATTTATTGTGAGGACAAATTAATTCAAACAATCGAGACAAACATAAATGTGATTGTATAAGTATTCAAATCTGTTAGTGCTAATCCTAAACAGCTGACATCAGAAATCCATTCATTATCTATTTCACTCATCCATGAAGGGTCACAGGGAAACTGGGCCCAATTCCAGCTGATTTTGGGCAAGAGGCAGGGTACACCCCAAATGGATCGCCAATTTGCAAACAACCATTCACACTCACACCTATGAGCAATTTAGAGTATCCAGTTGACTGGAGTGCATGTCTTTGGAATGGGCAGGAAACAGGAATACCCATGCAAGCACAGGAAGAACTAACAAACTCTACTGTACACAGAAAGATTCTTTGCTGAGATTTGAGCCTTGGGCCTCCTTGATATGCATCAAAAGTGCTTACTCTCACTCACTCATTTCTCAAACTGTTTAATCCTATTTTGGTCACATGAAGGCTGGAGCCTATCTCAGCCACCACGGGGCGAAGGGAAGGTATACCCTGAACAGCTCGCCAGACCATCATAGTGCAACATCCAGCCAGTTAGCCTCATGTGCATGCCTTTGGACTATGGGAAGAAACTGGAGTACCCAGAGGAAACCCACACAAGCACTTGGAGTACTCCAAACAGAAATGCCCGAACTTGGGGGTAACAGTGCTAAAGATTAAAAATCATATAATAAAATTAATGGGGTTCCCAAACGTCAAATCCTGCATTAAAAGGATATTGGAGGATTTCCAGCTTGATGAGACAAGAACATCTCTTTCTGGTCTTGTTAGATCATTTCTGGCCTTTCTACAATTTCTGGCCTAGGCACACAGCAGTATGTTTGTAGTAAACAAAACAGTGGTCATGTCATGAGAAACCCTTTGCTCTGTGAAACATGGTGGTGGTAGCTTGTGTTGTCAAGATTGGGAAACTAGTCAGGGTTGAGGGTAAATGCGGATAGTGACAAACACAGAGCATTCTTAGAAGAAAAACTGTTCAAAGTTCTTGCAAGAAACATTGAATTTTATCAACAATGGTAATAATACTGCTAAAACTACACTGCAGTGGGTCAAAATGACCTCGTCAAAGTCAGTCCTCCATCCAGTGGAGAATCTCTGGTAAGCTTTGCTGTTTATTAAAAGTTTTTATCCAATCTGACAGACGTTGTGTCATTTGGTAAAATAGGAAGGGCAAGAATACCAAAATCCTTCAAGGTTGAGTTCATTTCCATTCCAGGTGGTAGCACCACAATATGTGGAAAGATTCAAGGGGATATCTAACAGAAATGTCATGAGGTGACAAACCTGCTCGGACACGCCTTCGCCATATCGCAGCAAGGTGACAAAGTGCTCACAGTTGCTGCCCAACAGGTCATATGACACCTCTTGACCAATCAGTCGTTGTGCTTGCTCAATGATCTCAGACACAGGCAAAGGCGTGTGACTGCTGTCGTATTTATTATTGACGCGGAATGTATCTCCCCCTACGACGTCCTTCAGGAGCTGCATCCGCACAACAGCCTTCCGAGTAAACACTGACTTCACGCTGGACATGGCGGCTGCCTGGCTCTCATCTGTGGAACAAACAAAAATCACTCAAACTACTTGTACATGACACAATTCACACAAGAATTGTAGGCACCGTTCAGAATGAGGAAATGTGTGTATTCACATTCTGTCATAAATGAAGCAAATACAAATGTCTGAAAAGGGTTTACTCCAATTCACATTTTATTTGTGTTTATTAGCTGAGGAAAGAAAACTGAACACATGAATTGAACGTAAAACAAAATTCAACAGAAAACTCTTTGGCATCCACTGGTCTTTATAACAGTGATTGTCCCTGCTGGCACTGTTCTTACAGATTTTTCCACCAGCACTGTGTTCCAGATTGTTCTATTTATCCCAAAGACTGTCTTTAAGATTAATTTGAAAATCATTATATCCAATATTTGTTCAAGCGGATTAAAATCTGGAATTTTGACTGTCCAGTCCAACATGTACATGAACATGTCTTCAGATTACTGTTTCTTGTTCAAATAATCTCCACACAATTTAGATGAGTGTGTGGGAAGCTGATATTAATCCATGGCCATAAATAATTTGCCCTGTCCCTAAATTTCCTTGTCCAATATTTTTTCTTTTTTTAAATAATGTGTTTCAGGCCTGAAATATGAAATACTCTTGGGTTCATACCTTCTGCAATGAAAGATAAAAACACAAGTCAATGTAAATGTGGAAATCATGGCTATTTTCATCTGCATTTTCCATGTCATCCAACCTTCTCTGATTTGGGGTTGGAAGTATATATTCATATCTACATATACATATGTGTGTATTTATATACTGTACATATAGGCGGCACGGTGGTGCAGTGGTTAGCATGTCTGAAAAGCCTGGGCTTAATTCCCAGTCTTGGTGTTTCTGTGTGGCGTTTGCATGTTCTCCCCACGCTTGCGTGGGTTTCCTCCGGCTACTCCGGTTTCCTCCCACAGTCCAAAAGCATCCACAGTAGGCTAATTTTTGTTCCAAATCGCCCCTAGGTGTGAGAGTGACTGGTTTTGTGAGTCTTGGCCCTGTGATGGCCTGGCGAGCTGTCCAGGGTGTACCCAGCCCTCACCCAGAGTCAGCTGAGATGGGCACCAGTCTTCCCGCAACCCAACTTTGAATTAAGCGGCTTAGAAAATGAATGAATGAAGATGTTTAAGAAATTAGTTTTTAACATGTCACTCGACGTATCTCAATCAGTCTGTGTAATATTTATTATATTGAATATATTTCTGGAGTGGACTGCACTAATATCATATATGAGCTAATTTCAGTGAGTTTCATTTCCTACAGAGTGAGAATCAAAAGCCTGACACACTCACCAACTGGTGTAAGGTTAATGATATATCCATCTCCCAGATACAAGGCCCAGTGCTGATATGCAGGTCGAAAGATCTCAATCAGGTCACCAGGCTGAGGTTCGCTGTAAGTGTCTGGGTCACTGGTGGCCATCTGAAAGAAAACTACCCTACTCATCAAAAGTCACAATTCTGAATGTTCACCATGCCTCATTTACTCTGGTAACAAATGGTGTGAACGTAAAAGAAAACAAAACCATTTCCTTTGGTGACACATTTGAATGAATTCGAATTGAAGCTTCATTACTTACAATATGATTTGTGTTTGGCTGATTATCCATCATCCCACAGCAAAACTGTACATATTCTATGGAACTAAATAAATAAATAAATAAATAAATAAAAGGTTTAGTTTATGTCATGATATCACTATCACATATACACACATTTAAAGCAAAACAGAACAATAATTCAATCATAAAATATGAACTTATAATTTTGGGTCACTTGGTAAGAAATCCCAATCGTAGGTGTATCAACAATAGGCTGATGTGATGGCACAATTATTAATCATTATTACACACACACACACACACACACACACACACACACACACACAAAATTTCATTATAACCTAATTAATCTTTTATATGAATATATTTCCATATAACATATTCCATATGTGTCCATGTCATCTCATCCTCCCACCAGTTTTCTTTTCCCCCTCAGCTGAAATTAATAAACCAAATAAATGTAGCTTGTCATGTTTGAAACCATGAAGCAAAAACATCATGCAGATGTAACAAAACTTCCATAAATGTTAAAACTCTTCTCACAAAAAACAATTTAACAAATTTTTTAACCGCTTTATGATGATCGTCTGATATGTAAACTGTTACTATGGAAATGATAACATATTAGCATTAGCACTACAAAACGAGATATATTCATTACACCAGTTTTTTTTTAATTCCTAAATTATACAAAGTATACAGTGTTAAAACATAATGAATTTACATCAAAAAATTTAATTGCATTTTGTCTTAAAAATAACAAAAAAAAACCCAAAAAGGAGTAAACAACAATAAAAATAGTAATAATAAATTAATCACTAGCTTTGACCAAACAAGGAAACTGACATATGTATATATATATATAATTTATTTATTTTCCCCCCCAGTAAATCTTCTTGTGTTTTTCAGCTGAAAGTAATGTCAAAGCTGCTGTTACAGAAAAACAATCAATGCCTTCAGACCTATCGGCATGAAGAACTATAGTATAAGGAGCAATTATTGGGAATTCGGTATGATGCTTCCTGATATGTTTACACTATTAGAGACTGATATTATGTTAGGATACCTCGTGTGACTGGAGAACGTTGGAGAATTGCCATACAATGAACACACAGACATACACACACAAACACACACACACAGACACACACACACACACAATATATATATATATATATGCACAAAAAAGCAACAGTAGACCCTGAAGACAATAGAGAATCAGGTAGAAAACTACAATAGAAGTCCTAAAGTGTATATTATTTTATAAGTATTTTGGTCAGTACTTCCTACATAAACAAAATTAACTTGTACTTTTAGTCATTTTTGTTATTGGCTTATACAAGTATGTTAATGAGTTTAAATCTTTTTATTTCATGAAACTGTCAACCTCATTTATCTACAGGGTGTGTAGTCTGATCATATTTATTTGTTTGTTCGTTTGTTTGTTTACATTCTTTTTTGCTTGTCTGCTATTTTGGCCGTCTATTTATTCATTTACTTAATTACTTATTTATTTGTTTATATATTTATTTATTCAATTTGTTTATTTATCTACATATTTAGCTGCTGTAGTTTTTTTCTTAGATGACATGGATTAACTGTTCTTCTTCTGTTACTTCCGAGGAGATGCTGAAAGGCTTTTATTTATTTATTTATTTATTTATTTTATATAGACTCCTTGGATTCACTCTGTAATTGAATTCTTGAAACATAAAGCCACTGAAATCTAACAAATAGTTTCATCTACAGTTATTAAAACAAACATATAAAAAAAACATTGTATACCCAAAATAATCGGTGCTACTTACAGCACAGCAGGAACCATCCTTGTCTGGATCTCTATCACACCTCCATTGGAGTCAGACCAGGCTCATTAGGAAAAAAGAAACCCGAATATTTCCTCAGTCGCGGTAGCTCTGTAATAAGATTGATTATAATAAAGCAGATCAGTTCAGTGTGAGGGGTTCAACTGTAGGACCACTGTCAGGACTGAGCTCTCCGAAGGCTGATCTCTCTCTGCTGGCTAAAACACTAACACACCAGTGTCATTCTCAGGTCAATGCGTTCATTGTGCCAAAAAAACAAAAACAAAACAATACCCAGTGCTCTCTGATGCATCACATGGGCCAATGGAGAGAGACGGAGTTTAGAAAAGGCACGTGTGGTGAAACACCCAGTCAGATGGGACCAGTGTCAGTGATCAGATGGTTGTGGGTTCAAGTCCCTGCACTGCCAAGCTGTCTCTGCCAGGCCCTTGAGCATGGCTCTTACCCATTTCCAGGGATTCTGCATTATTGTGCTTGGATTGTACCCTCATGCTCAGACCTCAGCTTCCTAACGAGCGAGGAACAATTAGGAAAAGAATTTCATTGTAGTATAATATATAATGCTATAATGTGTTATGGTATCCAAAGTAACATTTTAAAGCATTTCTACACTTAAACTTGAGGAGTTGCTCCATACATTGATTCATACAAGAAAAACAACCTATATATATCTACATATGTATCTATCTATATCTAAACACCAATTTATTATCCTCATTCATTCATTTGCTAAAATGCTTAATATTACCAGGGTCTCGGAGAGGATGAAGCCTATCTCAACCAACTCTGGGTGAAGATGGGGTACACCCTATACAGCTTACCAGTCCATCGCAGGGCAACACACACACAACTATTCACCTTCACACCAAGGGGCAAGTTGGAACAGCCAGTTAAGCTAAAGTGCAAGGCTTTGGACTGTGGGAGGAAACCGGAGTATCAGGAGGAAATCCACGCGAGCACGGGGAGAACACAGCAACTCCACACAGAAACGCCCTCACCAAACCCGAGACTTGAACCCAGGACCTTCTTACTGTGAGATGGGCGTGCTAACCACTACGCCGCTGTGGCGAGCGAGGACATCAGAACATATTCAATAAATAAAAAACAAGCAAACAAACAATATATTTATATTTACCTTTAAGTCTGTATCTGAATGGCAATTATCTCATATTTGTGAATGCTTATAATTTATTTTATCACAGCAGAGTGTGCAAAGCTACAGAAAATACTGGAGAGCGTTTGCAAAAATGCGAAATAAATGTGGATGTTCATGTCAAAACAGTAAAATTCCGCAATCATTATTAAATTGAAACCATATATCTTTATATCTGGCTCTTTAAAATGTACAAATCCAGGAAACTCGACCCAGAATATAATAAACTAGTCATAAGTCATTCAGTACTAAATTGTCAGTTATCACATGAGCCACTAGGTGGCGGCAGCTCCAGCGTTCTTTCATTATTGCCATGTTGATATCATCAATTTGTGTAATTTCCAAACGATTTACAAACAAACACAGCTGTTTTTTTTTAGCATACAGAAAGCTATTAGTTTCTTGAATTCCCAATATACCGAATGTTGTTCACGACAAAGCTCGTTGCTACGCTCACAAGTTCAAAGATTCCCCAAACGGAGCTCATTACAAACATTTTCCCCGCCTGTATTCGGAGTTCTGATTTGTCTGAATTATGATTGGCCAGCTGTATGACCTATCCTGCGCTGTGGTTGGGTAATGTATAATTTGTAAGCGGATTGGCGAATGGGCTCCTTATGGTTCAGTGGTGAGCGCGAACCATGATTGAAAGGCGGGGTTTACGAAATATGGGTGGGTTTAAAATGAAAAAACGAAAAACGCAACGCCCGTTCGTGAAGTAGGCAAGTTCTCGCGAGACGAGAAGCGGAAGTTAGGCAGATGGGGCTTTGGGGTTTGGTTGTTGGAAGGTAAGGCTGGATTTGGACGGGGTTTAGGATGACGGAGAGGCAGTAGTCAGTAACGGTGTGGGTTTTTTTTTGTTATTAACCATGTTATCCAGGGGTGTGTGAGTCACAGCTGGTTGACGTTGGGACGGAACGGGGCGTTTTCATGTTGTGCGAATTCTTGTTTTTGTTGTTGTTGTTACTGCGCGAGCTCCCACTGGCGCTGTTGCCAGAGACGACTGGCACTCGTTTTTCCCAGGGTCATCGGCCACTGCGCCCTTTTCCTGTCCACCGAGACTTCCGACAATGACAGGAGAGAAGATCCGCTCCGTCCGCAAGGACCACAAGCCCGGGAAGGACGAGGACTTGTTCGAGCCGGACGAGGAAGCCGCGACCGGCACGTTCACGTCGTCCACCAGGACCACCGGCAAAGGCAAGAGCAACAACAAGATCTTCAGCAACCACAAGCTCATCAAATCCTCCAGCCACAACCATCAGCAACAGACGCACATCAACGCCAACACGACTAACGGCATCTCCACCCCGGAAACCATCGACGATAAAAACAAGAACCCGATTATTCGAAGCACCGACGATTTCCCGGTGCACGAGTGCGTCTTCAAAGGAGACGTGCGGCGATTATCGTCGCTTATTCGCACTCAGAACATCGCACAGAAAGATGTTCACGGTGAGTTTCATCCAATTCCTTCTTCCAGCTTACATAACATTTCTGCATCGACCCACAATCCTCCTGGTCTGCATTACATCAGTGTGATTATTCGACTACTTCTCATTCAACAATTAAACTAAGGGCGGCTGACCCACATATATATGTTGTACAATCTGTATTAAACTGTAGCTTTCCTTGTTGCACCAAGTGTACACTGTTAGGGCCAGGATTTACTTGATGCTATGCTTAAACTTCTTTATGTAATTCTGGAGGTTATCACTAGGTGGCAGTGTGAGAAATCATGTCATGTCATTTTCTGAACCGCTTAATCCTAATTAGTGTCGCGGGGAGGCTGGCGCCCATCTCAGCCAACTCTGGGCGAGGGCAGAGTACACCCCGGCCATCGCAGGGCAGAAACACGCAGACGGCTATGCAGCCTACTCTTGCCTTTTACATGCCTCTCACCACAGACAGTGAGAGACATGGCCGGCCTTTGATAACCCAGTTAGCTGCACTGGGGGGAC
>JAQMYF010000017.1:10119463-10129482 GCA_030014195.1 Neosilurus mollespiculum
CCCGTTGATAGTGGGGCTTGAACCCCCGACCTTGGGATCAGTAATCCAGCACCCTACCACCAGGCCACCACTGCCCGTGAGAAATCATCATGGTGGGAAAAAACGACATCCAATGTCGTTGAAAGATGCTGAGGCGACCAACCAAAACGTGAACATTTCGCCAGGCTGGTTTTTTTGTTGGTACTGCAGCTCGTAGACATCATATAGTTTTCTGGCGCTGAGAACGCTATGGGAGAGCGCTGGGAATGCAGGCGGCCGTGATGTGTGCATGGAGGAATTCTCAGGAGGGCTCGGCAACATATTGTATCGCAATATGACTATTTATGTCATCGGATAACTGAATACCGTATGTCGTGATTTAGGAGAAATATCAGCTCTCCTTCAGAAGGGGATGTTATGTTAGCTGCAGTTTTTACCTGCATGATCAAAAACAGGGTTTTTAAGCTTTTTCGCAGGTGTGTACAAGAACGCGTAAGCATCTCTTTAGCACCTTTAAACTTACAAACAGTCTGCATGTGCTCTTATGGGTTTTATTTATTTATGTATCGGGTTGTTTCTGAACACTGTTTTCCTGGCAGAATATATGTTGTGATAAATATTTCTGTCGGGGAAATGTTCAGAATTATTTTTGAGTTATAATCGTCAAGTATATTCCAGCCCTTTTCCATGACGTTGGGATTAGAGTGCACAAATTCAGCAAGATGAGTGTAATGGCTGAGAAATTTCCATCATTGGGCCCAAATACAGTTTACGCCGGAACTAAGAACAGTCCCTGACAGAATGAAAGAACCGTGAAAAAGGCGTACAGGATGACCCATGACACGCTGATGGAAAGTTTAGCATGTTCGATTATTTTTGTATTTCCTCACGTAATTTGAACTCCTACAGTATGTAGTATCGTTAACATTCCGTCTGTAGCTACAACTGTCAATTTCTGGACCGTCCTCCCTGACAACGTGCAAGAACATGAAGGCTGATTGGTCGGGGGGAAACTTGTAGTGTTGCCAGTCTCCTGAAGATGAGCCAACAATTGATGTACCAGTGATCTGACGTGGTGACCACAACGAAACCAAAAATATCACAGATTCTGATCTCTCTGCTGTTACCTGTAAATGTGTAGTCCGTCAACCTTTAAATCTTCACATATTCAGGTGATGTGTACATATTTGGATGATGTAACCACCCTAGCCTAGCTCCTGGGACTTTTTTTTGCATGGAATATCAACCATCTTTAGAACTTCCCTGCTTCTTGTGAACGTTTTTCAGTGGTCTTTGTTATAATTGGTTTAAAGCGATAAAGCAGGGATTCACAAACTAGGGGTCATGACCTCATCTGGAGTCTCTTACTTTACAAAGGGGGTTGTAAAAGAAACACATCTTTTGTTGCATTCAGACATTTCACAAATTATCATTAGAAATATTAAAGGTGGATTTTGTGTGCTGATGTTACTGACTGTTGTGTTCAGACAAGCTGTGTTTAAACCAATAAATAAGGGCTATTTTTTTTTTATATTTTTTCACTTTCCTGATCCATCAAAAACAGATTTCACCCCCCACTCATCCACCTCCACTAGTTTAAACAGTGATGTACGTTGAAATTATCCACTATTCCAGACTGCTGTATTCCTGTTAGATTTAGTTAGTGATGAATTCAGAGACTGTCACGTCACCGTTAAACCTGTTGAGAGGTTTGTTTCTATCTGTCAACGTTTTCATTTTAAGACCTGGTTCATGACATGAACTGTAAACAGATAACAGTTACACCTTTACAGGGAACCTGATAGACTGGAATGCCAAAGAGTGAATGTCACTTTTAAATCTTTTGGATATGTATATTGTATGATGCCCTATATGTGTGTGTGTGTTTGTGTGTGTGTGTGTGTATAATAATGCTGCTTGTATTATCACTGCTCACACACACACAAATTTAAATAAAATTTCAATGCTAAAGGCTTACAGAAATTGTAAAGATCAGATGCTGAATTCTGTTCACTCGCACGTTGTAGGTTGTATTTTGTCGACTTTATTCAGATTTAAAAGCTCACACGTATCAGTTTTCATTTTTTTTTTGTTTTTTTGTGGATTTTTTCTAATAGCCGTTGATGTAAACTAAAAACAAAAGTTAGAGATACTAGAAGTTGTGAAACTTGTGCTGTTGCTGTTATTTAAAATGTATTTTCCTCGGGCTCAGTGATTATCAGTGAAGACTCGGGATTTATTTCACAGTAATGACCTCCTTGCTGTACATCGTCCCTGAGGGCATCATATCTACAAAATGTTGACAACCTTGTAACATGTCATTAAGGCAGAATACATTATGTGACCAGACTAGGACCAATTATCCTATGGATCTGGCATGACATGGGGAAAGGGGGCAGGGCTTCCAGATCCACGCACTGATTGGCTTCCGCTTGCCCATCATTCCATATTCACATGTCTCATTTCATGTGATGCAAGAGAAACGCCTGCTCTTTTGTTATTTTTTTGAAAATAGTCCAGAGCTGAATTGTGATGCTCCTTTACAGGAGAAGTGAAGGTTGTCAGACCTGGAGCGAATATATCACTGGAGGGATGTGACTACGTAAAATCACGTGGATGATTTTAAATTGTTTTATTACACAAGTATAAACCAGGAGTCTTTAATTCCTTTAATTATGATATGGTGAAATGACTGCACCACAGTGATGATATTGTTCTTTGCCCTTCTTGCCTAAAGCTTGTATGTGAGGGACTAAACATTGTAAAGAGATCATTAGTGACTCATTTCTCCTCTTCCTCAGGAAACACTCCTCTTCATCTGGCGGTAATGATGGGCCATAAAGGTAAGCAGCAACTTGGATAATCTGTGTGTTAAACTGCTGCATTAGGATTTAAAAGCTTTTAACCAAATTCTGTGTGTTTTATTTTTTATGCAAACAAGATGCACTGTAAATAGAATAATTTTAATGAAAAAAAGGTTTGTGATGAATTTGATTTCATAAATCCTGAGTGAGAATGAGGCAGCTAGTCCTTGTGGACACGGTGTGTGTCGTGTTAAGGATTATTTGCTGTACTAATATGGCCAATGCATGTTTTTTGTCTAAAGAATACAGTTTTAATGTTAACGAGTTATTGAAGTCTGTCACAACAAAACTGCACAACTGATTGTTTAGATATCATCACTACTTACACACTGTTCAGAATTCAACATCTACACTTATTCTGATAAAGTGTCCTATATTCCAAATACACAAATACACTCATGTGATATATACACAGCAGTTACTGTTTAGCTGAAGTATTTGATTTCTGGTTTCTTGAAACCTCAACATGGGACGCCCTTTTACTTTCTCAGTGGTCGGGCCAAACAATAATATACAGTATTTCGCCCATCAGGACAAATGAGTTCACTGAGCGGGAAAGGACGTAGGAGTTCCTTTCAGTTTATGCTAATGTTATCTAGATGAACTTTGACCTGTGAGTTTGCAAACCTCAGTGTTATAAGCAAAAAAATAAGGAGGGACTGTGTTATTTTTGTTAGGGATGAAAGCGGAGGAACTGCTAAATTATTAAGGAATGTGTCTCATCTGGTAGTAACAGGTAATCAGGACACGTACGTCGTCAGTTCATATACGTTTCTACATGCATCTTAAATGGCCACCTCTCACTTCTTTGCACTGTGGTCGAATTAGCACATTCATCATTTCTGTTTGCAAGGTGTGATCCTGTTTTTAAAATATGAAATATGCCAATTTAAAAAAAAAAAAAAAGAAAACTTAGAAAGTGCAAACCTTAGCCATGCCCAGCAATAAAGAATCATGGTAAAAAATTCATCGAAAAATTTCTGTATCCAGAATTTGGTAAGCATCATCTGCAAAGGCACTTTGCAGATGATCCAAAACACTTTGTTGCCAGTACAATATAAAACATAAATTTGAATTATGCAAAGTTTGGTTTTGTCTCCAGTGTAACGACAATAAGTGTTTGGTCATGTGACTATGCAATCAAAAGCCTATAGCGCACTGCGTGCTCTAGCTTGCTACATTTGAACACAATTAATGAAATAGGAAAGCAGGTATATACAGCAAGCAAGATTTAAAAAAATTTCTAAACAAGTGGAAGATATAAAATAAGAGCAAGGCAGATATCTAGAATTTATTCACTCACTCGTTTGTCAAAGCACTTAATCCTACTATTAGGGTCAGTGGGAGCCTGAAGCCTAGCTCAGCCGACACTGGGCAAAGGCGGAATACACTCTGAACAGCTCGCCAGATCATTACAGGCCCAACACACACGACCATTCACACTTCTAGGGGCAACTTGGGAGAGTAAATTAGCCTGTCCTTGGACTGTGGGAGGACACTGGAGTACCCGGAGGAGACCCATTTAATCACAGGGAGAACATGCAAACTCCACACAGAAACGCTTGAGCCTGGGACTCAAACCCAGGGCCGTCTTGCTGTGAGGCGGACCTGCGAACCATTACACTAATGTTGCCCCTCTAGTATTTAATTACCAATAAGGAAAAAAATGCTTTGTTTATAAAGAGTTGAAAGTGTTCATTCATGCTGATTACAATAACTAAAATACATTTGTTGGCTTGTAATGCTTATTATAAAACTATTAGAGATTCATTTAATGGTGTGCAAAACAAGTTGGGGCCACATACATTATGGCAGATATAAACAGTAATTTACTTTATTAAAGAATTTCTTTACCCATATTTTTGGAGTTAATAAGACAAAAAATTCCAGTCTGTTGCTGAAAAACAAATAGCATGACATCCATCATGCAGAAATTGGAAATAATATTATGGGAAACCTAGTTAGTGCTTTAGAGTTTTGACAGTGCAGACTACTTACATAGATACCAAATAAATGCCTCTTTCCTGAAACATCATCATATCAACAATTTAGTGTCGCCCTTAGGTTTCCGATCCCTCCTCCATATCTCTAAGTAATTACTATAGAAACGAACGTGCATTAATATAAATGGATGTAATTTGTGATCTGTACTACTGTCTCAGCTGCTGTTCTAGAATTTGAATCCATAAGAATTAAACACATCACTTATCATGCAGCCCTTGCATCCCATCTACGGTAAGTCACTGTAATAGAAGCAGCTCTTATAGGCTGAACTTAAATCAGATGAATGTCTGTTCTCTACTCCCACTTTTTATTCCCGGAGTGTGCAAGCTGGTTTTCTAACGCATCCTGAATGCAAAACGAGTCAGTCTGGTCAATATATATCCTGCTTCAGTGAATAAAGGAGTCATAAAATCCAGCGCTGCACATCGAATGCAGTAATTTGTTCCTGAAGGATTTTGTGTTTTTGTAACCAAATTGTAACTTGTGTATATTTTATGCATGTATGCTTGAGTTGTCTTTCTAAAGGAACCCATGGGATGGGTCTCATATCAGAAACGGGTCGCGTATCAAGAGCTGCTGTAAAGGGCCCTGTGGCCAGTACCAGTTTAAAAAAAGATTGAAAAAGAATAATATTTTTGGGACTGGAAATATTCATTCATTCATTTTCTAAACCGCTTAATCCTAATTAGGGTCGCAGGAGGCTGGCGCCCATCGACTGGAAAATTTACATTTAAAAATTATTGATTGTTAGGACTGTTTTAATTACATAACAACTATTTGCTGAAGCCATGGTGGATATTTCTGAATAATCTCTGAGGTGGAACTTGGAGGGCACTATTCAGCGATATCCACTGAGCCTGAGGTGAATAATTGTTTTAGAATGTGCTATATAGGAACATCAGAAAATGGAACATTCAGCCATTATATTGCCAAACTGAATATAACCAGAATATTGCCAAACTGTCTGTTTTTTGTCTGCCATTTTTGTTTCATACATTAACCCAAGTTTGCGTGGTAGATAAAGTCCCCAATCATAACACTGCATACTATACGCACTGTACACCATTCTCATGTAGTGTGTACTAAATGTATGTACTTTAGGTGGATATTGTTCTTGACTGATGCTCAAAGTTTCAGTATCGCTATTGCTATAAGTAAATGTGGTAACTGTGCCGATTCTACTACACATTTGAAGAAACTGTTTCGCTAGAAGTGCAGCTATATACAGCTTGTTTGGTATTTGTTACTTTACTGACAAATTTTTAATCAAAATAATTTCAATATTATTAAATATTCCTGCATAAACGTCTCGTAAAGGTTTAATATTGAAACAGCATTTGTTCTCTGTAGTAATGTGTATTATGGACAAATTAACATATAAGCTTTTGGTATGGATGAATCTTAAAATTTAAAAAATAATTAATTTGAACATGTTTTTACCTTTTTTGTAAAATGTCATGATAAACTGAAACTGCGTTCTTGTACTGTAGACTACAGATTAATTTTCTCCCCTGAATGACCACAAATAATTTTTTGTTGTGTTGGGGTCAAGGGATTTTTCACAGTGTAAAAATCGAATAAATTTCCCATGCAGAGAGAAGTGCACTGAGATGGGGAATAACGAGTCCTATAGTGGTGATGAAATATTGTTGTAACAGTGAGTTGTATCTTACCACAGAAGAAAATGGCCTCAATTTCCCTTGCAGTCCTCTACCACTACATTACTGAGAAGAGTGAGAATTATACAGATGTTCAACATCTGTTATATTTTAAGCCATCATGAAAGCAGGCTTGAAGGGAATGTTTTGGCCAGAAATCAAATTTATAGATTGGCTGAGAGTCTGAAACATGCTCATTTAGTTAATGTTGTTAACATGAAAGTGCTAGCTATTCTGCATTTCAAGTTTACAGAATAGGACATCTATCCGTCTCATAAAAGTGTTGTATATACTGTGTGCATAAACCGTGGCTAGTGCGTAGAATTGTCAGTGATTCAATTGGGAGAACTCTGAAGCAAATCATTTATTTTTCAACAACAGCACACCTCCAAGCCTTTTTATTCCAAACAAAGTAAAAAAACGAAAAAGAAAAAAGAAAAAAAAAAACCCAATAAAACTGCACTTGCATTGAACTCCTATCTTCAAGTAGTACCTATTTTGCTTAAGTGGATAAATTTTGGAGAAAATTGTTGCTAAGCAACTAGAAAACATCGACCCTAAGTATAAGAGAAGCAAATCAATAGCTTCAGTTATTAGCTAACTTAGCTAGTACCTGGCTGTAGAATAATTTATACAAACAAGTAAACACAATAAAACAGTGTGAAGTGTCAACAGTTACCTCAGATTTGTTAGTTAATTACTTAAAAATGACTATATAACTAAAATCGAACTTGAAATCCATGTAGGATCAGCTGCTACCCTGTCTGTTCTGCTGCTTTGAGAAACGTCGTATCACAGCATTGTGAAAGTGGTCTAGCTTTAAGATGGGAATGTTTTTTTTTTTTTTTTTAGCTCTCCAACACCTTTTTATAGCTATAAGTTAAGGGTGTGATTAATCATGACGTTTGCAGGCTAAAAGTAGATTAGGGGTTAAAATGGTGTGGTATAAATACTGTCATTAGGTCTGTATGGTCATATACAGCAACCCAGCACTCAGAGAGAGGTTGAACATTTTATCAGTGTTGTGCGGTAGACATAATTGTAAGTTGTTTAACTGTGTCACTTCTCTCTCTCTCTCTCTCTATTTTTTTTTTAATGCCTCTGCCACAAGTCTTTCCTGCTGTCTGTCTGAGATACTTGTTAAGTGTGATTACTCAAAAATGAGTCATTGAATGTTTGAAGGATTTATGAGGGATTCTTATCATAACAGGCAGATGAAATTATCTACAAAAGGTCCAGGTGACGAGGTGAATTGTCTGAAGTAGATTATTAGAAAAAAGAAAGAAAGAAAAAAAAACCTTTGCGTTTTTCCAGACAGGTATGTTATTTGAGTGTTCATGTTCTGGAACTTGTCCAGAATATTTTTGCGTAGCTACAATTTTTGGCCTCAGTCCAATTTTTGCATCCTTTGTATGATTTATATGGAAGTGGGAAATGATTAGATTTAACTGCTGTGTGTGTTTAGAAATTCTCGTCTACAAATGACTTACAAGAACGTCTAGACATGTTGGTGGCAGTGGTACTTGTTTGGCTTTTAAAGATGTCAGTCAGTCCATCTTATCTGTTCAGTATCTCATAAATATGTGCTTATGTTCATGGATCTATCCTTGCAACCATCATCCTGTGAACTGCATACAGTTTAGAATTGATTCTAGCACAGTGAAGATGTTTTTAAGGACATTTGTGGGCTTTCCATTATTGAGAAAAAGCACCAAACTGTGTCTTATTTAGCATACTTCCATTAGTGACTCTTTGATGTAGTGCCTAAGTTTTGTTCACCTATTTTTCATTATTTTTTTTAAATAATAAGTTTAGCATTTTCCTTGCTTGCCTGTATATTTTCAGTGGCCATTTTCACAACGGTTGAAAGCCCACTCTTTCTATATGTGATCAAGGCTGTTAAGGGTAAGAAGTGTCCAGTGTTGTACACTCAAACTGTTTACTGTTTTGAGTACGTCATCCTGCTGTTAATAGGGCACTAAATGTGTGATTGCATTTATGCACTCAAAATAGCAAGTATAAGTAAGCACATTGCTAGACTTTATGGAGGCCAAGGCATCTCTGATGATGCAATCAGTGTCAAGTTCTACTTATTTCCACAGTATGAGGGTGAATTTTTTTTTCTACTTGAATAAACATCATGTACTAATAAAGTGGATAAATCCATAATTTTCTAATATGTTGAGAGGTTGGAAGGTTAAACTCCTTAGCTCAAACACTCTTCTGCAGTCCGTGCACGTTCGCATTGCTTCTGATCGACGAGGGCGACGGAGATGCAGGTCCAGAAGCTCTGACCAATCAGGTTCAGCGTGTGTGGTCTGAGAGCGTGTGGCTGAGTGTTTCAGATTGTCCAGTCAGTCTGCTCTTTGTTACAAAAATTATTTCCAATAAATGCCGACATTATTACACAATCAAGCCTCTGGAATGTAATGAAGGACTGGCTCCGCATAATGACTGTGTTATCAGGCCTGAGTGAGCTTGATCCAAATCCGAGCTCTGCATATTACACCCACACAAACTATAGCTGTCTGTGATGCTCTCAGGCCTTAATTCCAGCATATAAAAATGAGTCCTCTCTCTCATCTCTCTCTCTCTCTCTCTTTTTTTTTTTTTTTTTTCAAATTTTCTGGACCAATACCATTTTATAGTTTTTATGCTAGGGCGTGTTACTGAAAGAGTAAACAATCATTATTAAAAGATATACAGATCTATGAAATGTAGTAAAAAATCACTAAAATTATACACCTGTTAAATAATGCATTAAACCAAGTTTATAATGTATTGTAAACAATGCACAGAAAGTGTAGAAAAAGATTTGTAGAAAAATTTTTAGATTTCTCCTTAAATTACTTTTACTATGAAAAGCTGCTTTGTGACAATGTCAATTTCTCATCTTTAAGGAGCCAGGCACCACATCTTCAGAAGCACTGTAATCAAAGTATTTTCTGTTAAAGGTTAAAGCCCCAGAATCGTTGGAGTTCAGTAGTTACTGCAGTGTTTTCTTAGTGCTGTAGTGAAATAAATGTTCCTTAAACTCCAGGGCCTGAAGGTCCAGAAGCCCTTTGGTAATCAGCTCCTGAATAAATTTAATTATAGAAAGACTGACAGTTGTGTATGACAGAATTTAGTTGTGTATGAGAGAGAGAGAGAAATGGAAGAGGGGGGAAATGAGGAAAACATTTTTTTCAGGAGAGCAAAACAGTTTCACAATAAGGAAACACCCAGATTTCATTCATCTCCATCCAGTCTATTACTGAATGAGTTTCATTATGCCACCATGCATGGGTTTATTACAGTTAGGAGAGTCAGTCATGTTGCTGTGTTTGTATGTTTATTCCATGCTTCAAGTAACAACAATCCCGTATTTAAAAATTCTGATTTGTGTTTTGTTTTTTTAACACATGTCCATTATCATTGTTTAAGATTAAAATTAAAAATTTTAAATTCAAATTTTATTTGTCACATACAAATTATACACAGTACAATATGTAGTGAAATGCTTAGTACGACTGTC
>JAQMYF010000017.1:10134394-10150936 GCA_030014195.1 Neosilurus mollespiculum
CACACCGCATATGTCATGTCAAGCTCCTTCTTACCCAGAAATTGTAAAATCCGAAGTGCAAGCATTTGCCTTCAGTGGACGGCGCTGGCTGTATTTCTTTTTCCTCATTCATGACAATGCTAGGCTAAAAGCTAGTTCTGGAGCCGCCACTCACTGGAACAATTCACGACGGAGGCCGTGTCTGGACAAACGTTACGCGCTGTGAGTAAGGTTGGAAGTGCTCGAAAAAACTTGTTCTTAAAAATCGATTCTTGAAAATTTGGATCGATTCAGAATGGTAATAAATAAGAATCACATTTTTTTCCCCGGCACCCCTAATAAACTGTATAAATCTCGTTTTGGTTTGCTTTTTTTTCGCATCTAGAATATATTTAAACTCTTAGAGAGCGTGTGGATGGAGCCCATTATCATTATTTTAAAATATTGTAAAAACAAACCATTAAGATCTCATTTAAGTGTGTTTTTGCTGTTGTCCTCGTGTCGTATATACTAAAACAGTTATTTGCCTCTGGCTCGGTGGATGTTGGTGAGTGTTCCATCTCGGGACTATTCAGTGACATCCACCCTGCTTTCATCACGTGATGGTTTGCTATCTCAGGGTTGATTAACAAATCAGATTGCGCCATCCATGTGTATTATATACTAAAGCCAATTTGTTGCCATGGTAACACATTGAATACTCATCAGAGAGACGGGAAACAACTTTAGGTTTACCTGCAGATATGTGATGACTGGGAAAATGTGAGGGGGGGGGGGGGTTCAAAGGGATGCTTGCTGTATGACCTCATGAAATCAAGATAAATTTGAATATTAATATAGCAGGGCAGTTTTCTTAAAAATGCTTCATTCAACAACAAGCCATATATCTTCTTTACTCTGGAAAAGTATAGGCTGAATGATTTAAACTCTCATTACCGCTGCTCATTATTAACATCTTTAGAAGGCCAGCCGTTTTAGCTAATTGCTGGAGGGAGGGAATTCCTCTTAGACTGTGTTGATTGTGAGATAAAAAGGAATTTATTAGATGTGTGTGTCAGTGTCAGTTGGCTGGACCTCATCAGCCCACTCGACAGTCAGCTTTGTTGCTTTGATCAGGTGAATAAGCTCTGCTTTCCAGGCTCCCGTTCTGCACACTGCTGATAGCAACATTAAAGGTTAAAGCAAATGAGAAACCCAGCGGCCCTTGTTTATTTTTGGGCTCATTGCTGGTTTAGTTGGCACATGTTTGACTGTGTTGTATAAGGATGGATAAGGATAGGAGTTGGAATGAAACTTTCGTTCAGATATCTGAATAAAAGTTTTTTGTATTAGGTTTCCATATGCAAAAAAAACCCTGCAGCTGAAATAAAAAAAGACTTCCTAAGCAGACAATAAGGGGACGAGTTTGCAAACCAGCTGGATGAGTCGTTTAGCAATTTTGTGACACCAAAACAGGGAAGGAAGTCTCTGCATGAGTTCAGAAACATGTTGTTTTTTTTCTGGCTAAAGGACAAGCTGGCAGTCTTGCCAGTTAAACATTGAGATTTTATAGCTAAATTCAGTCAGGTAAAGATAGGGCTGGTGTATATCGTGAAAGGAAAATAAAAATTTTGTTAGAACCCTGAAGTGGGTTATCAAAGTGTTTTTTTTTTTTTTATCTCTTTTATACCACAGCAATTTGCCTTTCATATTTTTGTATTAAATAAACTTATATAACCTCAGTTTTTGTGTTTCTTAGCAGGATTACGTAAAAAATTATGTGCAGATATTTATGAAATTACTACCAGAGGTTGGGCTTTGGACAAGGAAGACTGCATTAGATTTTGTAGATGATTTCAATGAAATTCTGGGTACATACATTTTTTTCATGGATTTTTTTATAAGTTAGGATAATTTGGTTCAGGTGGTGGAGTGGTGGTTGGCAGAGGTTTGCGTTCTTCAAGTGCTCTTGTTACTTTTGGTTTATGTGAAGTTGCCATTCAATACTCAATGAATGAGCCTGTTTCTGAAAATCTCAATAATTCAGCTGTTGTATAAAATATTCACATTGTGCTGTGACTTTTTTCTGGTTTGTGTATGTGTAAGAATAAATAGTGTAGGTATTCTAACTGTAGTGGACACTAAACCATACACACGAGAGCTAAAAGGCAGAGCTGTCACTTCTCATCACTGACATCCACATATTCTTTTGCTTTGCTTCCCTGGAGCGAAATGGTAAATGCTGCTGTACATGTGAACGTTTTCAACATTGTCCTCCGCTGTGCTTCTGAACACTGACTAAATTATAACCAAGATCAGAAGAGCACTGTCCTTTTGGCTTACTTTGATGTCTGCTTTACATCTGACAGCAGATGTGTTATTCAATCCTCCCACATCTGTACTGGGGTTATGTCCGACATTTTCTAATGTGGTCTGAAAAATCGGGCCATGATGGGAAGCGGGCCAGGGCACACAAAAATAATGTTTAATCTAAAATTCAGAAGAGATCTTTGTTTTGTACCTTTAAAAGTTGGGTGACAATTAAAAGGGACAAACAGTGTGTTGGCATGCTACTGGGCCATCACAAGCCACTAGAACATTTTGAATGCTACTTAGTATCATGTCTGGGATGATTTCCTTCAAGAAGATATTCCTATCGGCCAAAAATCTCCCAGAGAAGTACAGATGGTTGGTGATCCAGTAACAGCAGAGTGTGTAGAAGTGTGTACTGGGAGCAGAATGTCGCACAATTGGGCAGTCAAAAGAAGGCTAGGTCCATTTAGGGTGTAATCCAACTGATCTTTGATCTTTGGTCAAATTCATTGGATATCTTTTCACATTCTGGTATCTCTCGGTTCTGTTCACGTGCTGAAAAAAACCTGGTGGTTGAACTCAGCCTCGATTATGTTGAGGTTAAACAAAATGTCTTGGTGCAGTCCACGCAACACTATCCCAGCCAGTCAGAAACAGAGGGCGTTTGTGCTTGAGCCTGTTGCTGATTGGCTAGAGAGATGATGGTGGGGGGTGTTGTCTTGATAATGCACACCCATTAACTTGGGAGCACAGCTAATTTACTCTCCAGGATCAATGAACTCCTTTGACTTGAGAGTGTATGGTGATGTGTGATGCTTTCATTTGTTTCTTTATCATTTTCCGCTTCACCAAACTATTCAGTACATTTACAGCGTTTGGAAGACGCTCAGGGCCCAACAGTGGTGATAGTGGGGATTGCACCGCTGACCTTCGGATCAGTAACCCATCACCTTAACCACTAAGCCACCACTGCCCTCAGTAAGTCCTTGTGCTCTTTGAACAGGGGGAGGAGTCATACTGAAATGATGCCATGCCTGCTGGGATAGAAATGTTTCATCATGGAAACTTTTGAGATACAAAAAAGCAGTGTATTGATTTTCAGTGATTCTTGGCTCTACTGGGGAAAATGACTCATAGCGTAACAGCTTCTGAAGTTTGCTTGCTCTTGAATTTCCAAGTAGAACGAGTTTGAAACATGTGGTCTTTAAACATTGTGATATTTTGTGTGATAACCTTTTTAAAAAGAACGTGACATTTAGAAATTGATCTAAATTTAAATAATAGATTACTGGAATTTTTCCAGAATTCTTTTTCCTCTACCTTTCTGTCAGAGCATCTTCACAATTTCTGGCCTCATTCCTCGCTGTGTGCAAACTTTATTAACTCTGATAAATGTATGGAAATTTGATACAGAGATATGGGAATTCTGGTCGATAAATTTCTCTCAATGCTCTGAGAGATGGTGGTAGTAGTCGCGTAGCGTAGTAGCTAAACTATTGGTTAAACAGCATGATGTCACAAACAAATATAGTAGTTGATACCAGTGGTGCCTTTCTAATCGTCTTCCTCATGTTGTCTAAGGGGGGCACACTGTAGCCACAGGCTTGCTCATCAGGGATGTATAGAGTTTATAGATAAGTGTTTAAAATAAAAAGGTTAAATTCTTTACCAAATTAGTTTTACTGTGTTAAGTTTTTTTTGCAACAAAGTAATTTGTAAAAGCTATATACATATAAAATTTAATTAAACTTAATATCAGTGAAATTCTGTGACTCTTGATGGATGCAGTACATCTTTTGTACTACAACATGCACTTGTTGATATCTATTTAATATAATATTTATTTAAAAGGCTTGCATTATATTTTGATCATTCAGACTGACTGAACAGGATAGTAGCCCAGTACTATGAGCTATTGTTACATTTCGTTTACATGAACATGTTGCTTATGAAACATAGTTAGCTGCACAGCTATGCAAACTATCTCAAATCAAAATAATGATCCCGTGTATTTTCTGGATACGGATAATGACACTGTGTTCTACTGTTAAGTTTAACATGAACATGAAATTCTCTCACTTTGACTTGTTTGAATAAATCTGGATTTCTGTCTTTGAGGTGCTTTTATAAATTTGAAGCGTTTGATATTTTGGTTTTTATTGTACGATAGCACAGTTCACATTTTGGCTTTTGCAAATCTGTTTTTACACCCTGATATTGTTAAACACAAAGAAACCTTACGTTTATCAGGTGTTACATTACTGTTTTACGGCAAACTCAGACTTTCTTGATTTGCATCTGTAAAATTATCTTTTAATTTGGAAAACATCGTAGGTGTACCCAATACCTAATTGCATAATCCAAACAGCATAAAGTTATTTGTCGCTCACTCTTGGCTACCTTGCATATTTTACCCCGAAATAAAATCCCATGATGTGGAAGTTGAGGGGCGGGACTTAGAGTCTCTACAGAGATACTGGTTTGGCTTTATTATAGTGTAGCTGTAATTCTTTCAAAATATTGAGAAAAATAAGTAAAAAAAATAAAACAAAAACATTTTTTTTTCTGTTGTATTTGTAGAGGATATTAATGCCTTCTATCCAGAAGCTATTTGACTTTTTTTGTGGCAGGCTGAAATCCCTGACATATTATCTTGGATGGATTTTGCGATTTGCAAAGTCCAAAAACAAGGTCGCAGCCCAAGCGCTCACACACCAGTGTAACCAAACAGTTATTATTCCTTCATTAGTTTCCCAACCGAGTCTTCTGCAACATTGTGAATTCAGAATATACTGGACAAAATGTATTCAGTGGACTCTGCTGCTCGTTTTGCGACTCTTTTGAATGTGAAAATCGACCTCAGATGGAGGTGATTTTATTTGGCGAGCGTCATTCCCAGTAGATCTGGAGCACTATGTCTGGCTACGGGATTAGCAGGACCTTGCTGTTCTACTCTCAGCTAAGCTGTTTAATAAACATCAGCAAGTGTACAACCTCCGTCTGCTGTTATGTCAGTTAGCTTTATGCTGTTTGACAAATGGTCATTTCATGTAAAGGTTTTGCAGTAGGAGCTCATGGACACTGACCTGTTTGGAGTTTTTTTGCGTTGTACTTTCTTTTCATATGTTAATCATGTTTTACTCTGCTTGATTTCTGAATAGATAGATTTTTGTAGTTGTATATTTCCAGGTATACTCAACCAAAGTTTATAAGAGAGAGAGAGAGAGATGAAAATGTGGCACACTGAAGCATTCCCAGGCAGATGGCAAATTTGTAGCCCCCTGTAGAAGGATAGCAAAGATAACAAACCACTCCTGTCGGGTTGCATCACCTCTGATTAAGCTGCTTGGTTGGACAAGAGCCCATATGGGCTTCTAATTTCGAAACACTGGCCGCAGGAGGAGTGTGTTTAATTGGATGCAAGTGCCTGTTAGTACTCTTTATCAGGGGATTTGTTTGTTTCGGATGCTCTTCACCCTTCTTTGTAGCCACCTTGATATTTTCTAATGAGCATTGCTTGTACAGTTTTGGAAGCTATGAACAAATTGACAATATTCAAAAATTGCACTGAACGAGATAGCTTTTCGAAAAGATTTCTTCATGAATTTTATAGGAAAGCTATCTCGTTCAGGGCGGAACACCCTAAATGTCTCATACTCGTACCTCTACAGTGTAATACCCCGTACCTCCAATATTAGCCAATAGTGGTGCAGGAAAAAAATCGATTCACGTCTGAATCGCGATTCTTATATTAGCATTCTGAATCGATCCAAATTTTCAAGAATCGATTTTTAAGAACACGTGTTTTCGAACATGTCCAACCTTACTCACAGTGCGTACTGTTTTTCCAGACATGGCCTCCGTTGTGAATTGTTTCAGTGAGTGGGGGCTCCAGAACAAGCTTTTAGCCTAGGTTTGACATGGATGAAGAAAAAGAAATACAGCCAGCGCCACCGTCTTCACTGAAGGCAAATGCTTGCACTTCGGATTTTATAATTTCTGGGTAAGGACTTTGATGTGACATATGCGGTGTGCAAGTCAAGTATTTCGGGAACACTTGAAATCCCCGAGCCCACATCTTACATCATCACCCGGAGCTAAAAGAAACCGAGCAGCAGCACGAACAACTCCTGACCAACGCACACTCCATCACTTCACTAAACTCCCAACCGACTCTGAACGAGCAAAGCGGATCAGTACATCTACAAAACCAGCTGTCTAGTATTATAATTTCTTTTGTTCTTATAGAAGAGTTGTTCCTAGCTTATAGAAGAATGTAGTTACTCGTGAAATTGGCACCCTTTGTTTGTAATGATTATGAATCAAAAATGGGTTTGAATCAAGAACTCTGAATCGAATCGTCACCCCAAAAATCGGAATCGAATTGAATCGAGAGTTGTTGTTAGATTCACATCCCTATTAACCAATTCTTTCTTTGTCCTGTGAGCTGTAAATATGACCGCTTGCTCCCACTTGAGTCAAATCTCCCCCAGGCTCTGACATACTGCTCCAAATCTCTAAGCCAAGAAGTAACAAAGGGTGTGCACCGTCTATGAATGAGCGTTGTATAGCATAGAACATAATTGTGGTATTGTCTGTTGAGAAGCACTCAAGAATACACTGCACCTACCAAGGTGTGGGTTACACCAGGCTAGGAGTGCACAAGAGCTGGCAACGTCTATCAATGAGCACCAAAGTGTATTTCACAAGGTCTTCTGAGGAGTGGTTGACCGCTAGCATGAATGCCCAATGAGTGTCCAAAAGTGGACAGTGTCTATCATAATGCACCCAGGTATGTCCAAAAGTGGGTCAAGTATGGTACCCAAGAACTTTCCATGTCGGACCAAGGTTGCCTCAAAAGTCCACCATGACAGTGTACATGTCCTTGAGACTTTGCCTTCTACATTTACTCCTACAATGCTGTAAAAAACTAGTGAACCTGCAGGAGGAATGAACATTTCTCAAATTATATTTATTGCTTTTTAGAAGGCCAAATTGAAGCAATAAGCAAACTTATTTGTGTGATAAAATAAGTGTACACTGTGTACTGGGTATCATGGTTCCTGGGCATGACTTTCATGCTTTTTTATTTATTTATTTATTTTTAATTGGGTGGATAAAAACAGCTTGTTTTTTCTCAAAAGTTCCCAAAGGTCTCAAAATGTACTGCATAATGTTAGAAGTTCATTATGAAGACTTGCTTGAAGAGACTATGTGAGACTGTTTTTTTTTCTTCTTCCTTTTTTTGTACAAAACGAATTGCATTGTAAACGAGTTACATTCCTTCCAAAATCCCTGACACAGCCTGTTATACCTGGACTGACAACCTGTGACGCAAATCCATCTCTGAGCAGATGTCAAAACATCCAAACTAAGTGTCTAATTTCTTTGGTGCAACTGCGATTCTTTAAAAACAAGCTCGCTGGCCCCATCGTATGGTTGATACATTGAACGCTGTAGATCTAAAGAGAGCTGCTGCTTCATCCTACCTGCGGCATGTTAAGGTCATTAGTTTGTTCGATCTTTTCCCCACTACATGTCCACTATTGCAGGCTTTAAAGTTAATTCAATCTGAACTGAGATGTAGTTGCAAATGAATTTTATGTTTCATTTATAGATGTGTTATTAATATAGGATAACAGTCTTGTCAGGATTGTCACTGTAGATTTTCCTAACAGTTTTAAATTTAGAAGTGTCAGTTCTCCAAATTTCAAACCCAAAGCTAATTGGGTGCCAACGTTTTCACTTTTAATCTCTGAATGTTTTTTTATGTTTCAGTGGTTTTCAAATTTAATGTCATTATTACTAAACAATGATGTGTATATGGTATATTTTGTTTGTACCACAGCGCTGTTTAACTGAATGCTAAATTCTGATTGGTTAGTAATTGTTGATGATTTTCTATAGTAGCAGGCTCTGACAGTCATTCTTTCACAGTGACCCCTTGCACAGCGACTTTCATATCAACAGTAAAAAAACCTTTTGTTGTTGATAGGGTGACGTTTTGATTCATGGAAGGAGTCTCCAGTGTCAGTTTTTGCTTGTTTGTTTGGTTTTTTTTAATTAATGTATTTAATAATTTATTTTATAGTCTGACATAAAGCTGTAACTTTTCACACACAGAGGTAAACTTTCAGAATGGGGAAAATTAATTTTAAGAACCAAAGAACATGCAAGGTTGGATTTTTTGGTGTTAGCAGGAAGTAAAATTTCCACAAAGGTTCCACAACAACAAAAGTAGCTATAATTGGACAAAATGTGATCCTTTTTTTGTTATGTAAATTGTAATCATTTTCTAATTATTGCTCTGTAAGATGAATTAAACTTTAAAAATATCAAATCAGCTTCAAGTGGTAGTCTCAGTTAAAAAAAAAAAAGAAAATTTAAACCAAATGATCTATACCCCATAGGAGACACATGAAGATTGTATTTGGTACCATATCTTTATTTGGAAGTCCGCAACATGCCCGTGAGGCTTACCGAATGATTGATGTGTGTGCATTTAATGACCTCATTGAACTTGCAGATGAATGTATGGGCATTGATCCACCTGCAGTTGTTCTCTGAAGGGCTTTAGGCCATTAAACTGATTTTCCGATGAAGATACAGTCACTATTGACTCCCAGGCACTTTTCACATGTATACTACACCTAGATGGAGTGGGGCTCCATACTTTCTACAAATAGTAGTATAGTGTGTTTTTGTTTCGGTTAGTCAAAGTAGCTATTTAAATCTGAAATAACAGGTTACATTTAATATCTTAAAAAAAAAAAAGATACTAATATTCAAGAATGTTGGTTCATATGTCTGGATTGTATCATTATAAACTCACAATGTTGCACCCCAGAGTTTATCAATGGTGGTGGTGGGGCTGTGTGAGAAGCGTCTGACCCGAGTGCACATCCTTTTTATGTGTGTGTGTTTGCAGTCACAGCACTGTTGCGGAAGCTGAAGCAGCAATCCAGAGAGAGCGTAGAGGACAAGAGGCCTCGGCTTCTCAAAGCTCTTAAAGAGGTAAGCAGATCTCTCACACAAGCCCAGTTCAGCTTCTGGTGTGTGAGTTTACATCTACTGTGTAGTGCAGTAGTGGTTAAGTGCAGGATGAGTTTAGTTTGAAAGCTGAGCACGTAGCATGTCTGAAAAAGCTCCGGCTCACTCTTGTGCAGCCATGGAGCTGCTCTAAATTCCTTTGGTCAATCTTTGGATTGACGTGCCATGCAAGTACACGAATAGTTGTCTTACTATCCACTGGTATAATTGGTACTCCTGATTGAGCAGACCCTAAAACTTAATCTTAATCTCTATTGGCTCTTTTAATTAAAATTAAAAATAATAATTACTTTAGTAGTAATAAAAATGTATTAATGGGGACCAGCCAAATATTCCCATAAGGTCATAATTCCTGTTAGATATTGCTCTCTTTTCGTGAATATTTGTATGATCCGCATGATGAAAACTATTTCAAAACACATGGCTTTTTTTCTTAAAAGTAGCAAAGCTGAAAGATTTCCGCCATAATAAAGATTAAAATATGTCAAAGAAACATCACTTACAAGGGTTTTCCCCAAAATCTTCAGTTCTTAACATAGTACTGTATTAAGAATGCATATAATATGGTCATGTGACCTATAAGATCAGTAGTCGAGCACAAGCTTTCTGGCCATGCCTCCTAAATAATAAGTATACCTGTTGTATTTTTTGTGTGATAAGTGTATGTACACTGAAGATGATCCTATCCCAAGCATTGTGTGATTTATATGAAGGTTGCATGTCTCGTGCCAGTCGAATTGTAACTTTCCCAGAGAATGTTGATTAAAAGGCCAAGTATGTCTGGAAATGTTGTAAAAGCCAAATAGTATAAATAATGCTCTGAAAAATACAATTCTAATATTTAAAATAAAACATGGCCTAAATAATATTAATTATTATTTAAATAATAAAAGTATGTCCTGTGTCTGTATTGACCTTTTGTGGGGTTTTTTTTGTTTGTTTGTTTCCCTCTCTTGTAATTCTAGGTATTAAAATTCAATATCTTTTTTTTTTCCCCCTTAAAGCTTGATGAGTCATTTCATTCTGGTTATAAGAGATGAGCAGGTTAATCAAACACACTGTCAAATCAACAGTGCTAATCCAAGCACTTCCTCTATGACAAACTTAACAATGGAGACACGCGCCTTGACTTCTATTTTCATTTGTGATCGTTTCAGGCGTCTTTTAATTTTCACATTTTATTCATGTTCAGGCTGGTTCTTGTTTTGAACTATGCTGTGAAAAAATGCTGTTTGGGTTCTTCTAGCAAGGCGTGTTAATTGTGCTGGGCTCACACACACACACACACACACACACACACACACAAAACCCTTGCGAACAGTGCATCTCCTCTTTTTCCATTACATTTTATTCACTTAAAGGTCGGACTATGTTTACATCATAAGGAAGATGAAGAGGGAAGGAGAGGGAGGGGGGAACAGTAAGAGAGGGGGAGTGTAGGAAGGGAGAGTATAAAGGGGAGAGGGACAGAAGGAGAGGGAGAGTGAAAGGAGAAAAAGAGAGTAGGAAAGAGCAGAAGAGGTGGAGAGTGACAGGAAGATTAGGACACTAAGAGAGGGAGAGTAGGAGGAGGAGAGAGCGAGAGGACGAACACAGGAGAGTCGGAGAGGAAGAGGGAGAGATGAGACGGAGAGTAGGAGGAGGGTAGGAAAGGGAAAGAGAGCATGAGGAAAGTAGGAGAGGAAGGAATAACTGCACCCACTGATCCCTTTTGGAAATGTTTTTTATATCACATTTGACCCTTTACATCATGTGATAAGCAGTTCTCAAATCACTTTTGTTATCTGATGGAGTTCTTTACTGTCTTTTTTCCCCTTCTTTACAGCTTGGTGACTTTTATTTGGAGCTTCACTGGGACTTTCAAAGCTGGGGTAAGTTCATGTCTTTACTTATAAATTCCTGAAATACAGACGGTGACCCTTGTTTAAGCAAAACCCACATAATAACAGCTGTGTGTGTTTGTGTCAAGATTTACAGCATAATAACATGGTCTGAATTTTAGCAGAAGGTGGCTGTAGCTCTGGAAAGCAGTTGCATGTCATTAGATGAGGAAAGTGCAGCATTACAGAGCGGGATTACATCAGAAGGGACAGCGATGGCCAGCTGGATTACAGCAGAGCGAGGGGTGAGGGGAGAGATAGGGAGAGAGGGATGGGTAGGGAAGGGAGGAGAGACCTTTTAAAAACACAGAGGGAGTGGCGTAGCTGAGAGAGTAGGACCTTGCACCTCCTGGTGGTCAATGCCGTGTCATTGCAACTTCTGTCTATTTAAATCCCAGTATACCTCGGAAGCAGTTCTACTAAAAATGGAGTGATATTTAGAAAGTCTTGGACTGTGGTGAGATTGCTACTCTCAGTAGGGGCTGTACTGAAGCAGGGTTCTGATCCTTCTGTTCTTTATGTGTTATTAAAGGAAATGTATGGTTGTTCTTTCTCCCCAACAGTACCTTTACTCTCTAGAATTTTACCCTCAGACGCTTGCAAGATCTACAAGCAGGGAATCAATATCAGGTCAGTATCATGGTGGAGAAATTCCATTTTGTGTCACAGCTCCAGAGGGTGGGATTTAAATTTTTTTTTTCTTTAATTAAACATAGCTCAGACTTGTGTACCTGCACAGTAAGAGAGCTTTGTGTCAAGGAAAGGGTTAAAGGCTAAAATATTGTCAGAGCGTTTTGCTTTAGAAATGTGGTGCAGTGGGTGTTTTAACTTTAACTGACACTGTCGGGCCCTGAAAGGTTTTCAGTAAGTTGGTTTGAAAGCACATTGAAACCTAAAATGGGTTCTGAAGCTTGTGGCCCAAAAAGTAGAATTCAAACAATATGGCCAAAAGTAAATAATGACACCTGATCATCCCATTTCAGATTTATTCCCCTTTCCTCTTATAATAATCACACTTCTGAGAAGGCTTTCTACTAGATTTGTGTTTATTCAGTCGCAAGAGCATTAGTGAGATCAGGTATTGATGTAGGGATGTTGAGGACATGTTCTTGTTCATCTCAGAGGTGGCACTGGGGTCGGGGTTCTGGACAGTACACTCAAGTTCCTCTATTTTGATCCTGGCACACCATGTCTTCATGGAGCTCGCTTTGTGCACAGGAACATCTTTGTGCTGGAACAAGTTTCAGCCTCTTCCAGTAAAGAGAAATTGTAATTATTCTATACAATTGTGTGGTGACTTTTTAAGAAAGAACCACATAATGGGGTGATGGACAAGTGCACACATAGTATTGGTCATGTAGTCTATAATATATCATAGAGCTCAGACAATTACTCCAACAGGAACATCTGATAACATCTCAATCCTACCTCCTGCCTGGTTGATTTCCAGCTCAGTGATTGGTATGTAGTTCTCTTCCTATACAGTCCATATGATAGGAAAGGAGGAAGAATAGCTAGCAATAGTGTCACAGTTTCTTCTTTTTGCTCCAGTGAGCCAAATAACTTATCGAACATCCAACTTGCTTCATCATGTTTGTTTTGTAGATTTCTGTTACAGCAAGATAGCCTGTCTGATTTAGCAAGATAACTCTTTGACCTGATTTTCCACGAAGATAAAATGTGAGAAAGTCTGCTAGCAGTGATTCACTGAAATGTTGCACTTAGACCTCATAACCCCTTGATCATGATGATGATGACGAGGATGACAGTCATTAGCATTCACAAGTATTGATCTTGGAATTCCAGATCCAGAATCTATTTTAAATGGTATTCATTTCGTTTATGAGTTTTTTATGACATGACTAATGACAAGTGGCGTCAATTGGAGTGCGAAATCGCTGCTTGTGTCAGAGTGGGCTAAAGTGGAAAATGACTCAGTATCAGCACCAGGCAGTTTCCAGCACATTCTTTAAGTCCTGTAGATTGCAAGGTGGGACCTCCATAATTCTCCACAGAGGGGGAATTTGGAGGCCAGTTTTCCTCAAACCATTCCTGAACAGTTCAACCTCATCCTTTGCGTCCATGGAAATCGTCCCGCGTGCTTATCAGTTTCTGTTTCATTCATTATATGTTGTACAAGTTCTTACTGTGTCCACTCACCTTTTTGAGGGCATAGTAACAACATGGCTGGGTGTGATGGAAAGGCCTTGGTTTAATCTGATTGTTGTTGTTGTTGTTTAATTATGTGCTACACATGGGGCATGTTGCCAGTCTGGTTGGTCAGAAATAAAAATATATATTTTTGGATATTATAAATTTACAGTTTTCGGTTTTTAAAATAAGGAGTGATTGGGTACATTTGGTGAAGCTAATCCAGAGAAATTAGTGATAATCTTTAAGATATCATCATCATAACAGAAAATTAAATTTGGAGAAAATCATTTGTAGTATTTATGATGTCTGAATTGAATTTAATACACATTTATGTGGCCTGGTAAATCCTATTTATAAGTTTTTAACAGTATATTTTCATTGGTTATGGTTACATTTTACATACAGCAGCATTAGAAAACCGATATGCTGCTCTTTTTTTTTTTTTTTTTTTGAGCCATTCTCCTTTAAATTTATATCTCTGAATAAACCTTTATAGCACTGAACTTACTTTGTGGCGATGCGTAATAAGTTCAAAGTGAGGAAATGAAAAATTGACTGTTTTGCACCTTTCCATTGCTCCAGGTTGGACACTACACTCATCGATTTCACAGACATGAAATGCCAGCGAGGAGACCTGAGCTTCATCTTCAACGGTGATGCCATTCCATCTGAGTCCTTCGTGGTGCTGGACAACGAGCAAAAAGTGTACCAGCGGATACACCATGAGGTCAGCACCATCACATGATTTACTCACATGCATCTTTCAGTGGAAGTCTGACAGGTGCTTCTTGTGCTCCTGATGGTCATATTTTAGGAGTCAGAGATGGAGACAGAGGAAGAGGTGGACATTTTGATGAGCAGCGACATTTATTCAGCCACCCTGTCCACCAAATCCATCACCTTCTCACGAGCGCAGAGCGGCTGGCTCTTCCGCGAGGACAAAACCGTGAGTTCTTCTTTTTAATTTTTTTCCCCCCTGACGGAAAATGCCAGAGAAACCTGAGTCATCTCTACAGGTTTAATGTGTTTGAGGATCCACTGGTTGTGATTACAGGAACGGGTCGGTAATTTCCTGGCAGATTTCTACCTGGTCAATGGCCTGGTTCTGGAGTCGAGGAAACGGAGAGAGCACTTGAGCGAGGAGGATATTCTGAGGAACAAGGCCATCATGGAAAGCCTCAGCAAAGGAGGCAACCTCATTGAGCAGAACTTTGAAGTGAGCTTGGGGTTATTGCATAGAATGCTGAGAAATGTTTAAAAAAACAGACCGTTTTAATCTTTTGTTAACACCAGTGATGTGTTTTGAATTATTTGTTTCGATTTATCATTGTTACTAATTGTGCTATAAAACCCTAACGTTTTGTACAGATTAACAACAAATCTAAAATTACCAGCGATTCTTCCCCCTGCGGTCCAGATTATGGCTTTATGTAAAAGCACACCTTGACTTGAGGGTTGTAAACGTCTCATTTGCATTAAAAACTGCACAGCTGGTCACTGGAGGGATTTTTGGCAGCTCTCTTTCACTCTTGAGTGAGAAGTCTGTTTCCTCTTTTGCTTCAAATTTTCCACCGAGACACGGAAATTCCCAGGAAATACTCAACTGCTCATTCAGCAAAACTGGACATGACTCTAACCAGTGCAGATATTTCAGATGTTGAATAATAGATTAGTTTGACCACACAGCTATGATTTGCAGTCCTTGTAGTAGATGATAAAGGGAGCACTCTTCATGCTTTGATGGAAGGAGTCTTTATATAATGTCTAGGCGAAAAGTTCACAGTGTTGTTGACCTGCAGTAACACCAGATTAGCAAATTCATCACATTTTCTTCTACCAGAAGGTGAAAAAGAGCAGCTCTAATCCCCACCGCTGGGATTTATTAACCCAGATTCCTGCAATGTAGAACAGCAGGATCCGCCGGTCCCTTTTTAAAGCTGATACACTGCTGAAAATAATCCACATCTGCCTCCACCCTCTTTCTCCTGCATTAACACCAGCCAGTGCAATAACACGTCTTAGATTTCCGAGATTTACTGTAAATACAGCAGGCTGTGCCGTCCCTAAATGTACAGTATAACAATTATTTGCTGAAGGCGAGGTAGATATCAACTAAGCCACTAAGCCTGAGGCGAAGAATTGTACTGCACAGGTACATTTCACACAGAGCACCACCACTTCTGTATCAGATCAACCCTCCTGCATGTCTTTGCTGTTACATGGGGAGTTTGTTTGGTCTTTTTGCCCTGAAATATGGGCAGTATGTTAGAGTCACATTTGCCCCCCTGTGGCCATTGGTCTCTTTGTAATAACGCAGTACATTTGTAATACTGCTGTTTAAAGGAAATCAGTCACCTGCACCTTGCACAAGCACTGAACACATGAAACCACTCCTTAATCAACCGCAACATGCATTTACTAGAGCAAAGTACTGACGAGGACTTCTCTAGGTCCTGCAGGAATCCCGCATTGTACGAGTGTGGTGGCCCCATGTAACACCATCCACCTTGGGCCTCCCCTTCCTTACATGGTACAGGACTCTGGTGTGCATCTTTCAATTTTTTCTTATAAGGAAACAGTTATTTAGCTGATTTAAAATATTGTTGAAGTAAACACATTAGGACGCCCAAGTCTTTCAATAACACTCAAGGCATCCTTTTCATTCAATTTATCAATAGGATAGGCATAACGTTTAAAAATGTACCATCACAGGAAAACAAACAGGAGCACCAATCAAATGAAATAATAATAAAGAATTACAGAGATGTCTTGATCACAAGCTGAGCACAGTTTATAATTATTTCATTATTATTTTAATTATATTATGTTGTAATTATATTCTGATTATATTTAAATCATGAACTACTTCAACAAGTCTTTAAGAAAAGAAAAGTTTGTCACTGTCTGTCTGTCTATTTATTTCCCCCCATGTGTGTGTAGCCGGTGAGACGCCAGTCCCTGACGGCTCCCACTCCGAACACTATATCCTGGGAGGAGTACATCACAGCTGAGACTGGGAAGTGCGTCTGATGTTCATTTATTCATCAACCTCTTGTAAAAAAGCAGCAAGCGATTGATTTATGTAGCAGCAAATCAGCTATTTTTTTAAAATGTTGAAGTAGTGCTGAAATATAGCTGTTAGATACAGAGTGTGTGTGTGTGTGTGTGTGTGTGTGTGTTTATATAT